>JANUYF010000016.1:10198448-10438448 GCA_026167975.1 Phrynosoma blainvillii
TATCTATATCTAGATATAGGAGACGCTTGCCGCCTTGTGGACACAAGCCAATTTTTTAAATACATTTTTATATTTTAATTTATATTTTATATTTTTTATATTTTAAATTTTATAAATGTAAATAGAAAATATTTTATATTTTAATATATATATATATATATATATATATATATATATCACTCTCTCTCTCTCTATATATATATGTATATATATATATATATTCATTGTAGAACTCTATAGATTGTTCAAAGATTCAGCTGTATCGACTACAGAAGCAAAGGAACAGCAAAACACATCATCCAGTACAGCTTTATTTCAGACTTTATATCCAAGATAACTGAACCAACAGAGAAGGGAGTTCAAACAGCAATGGAAAGCGCATCTCCTCCTTCCTCTGTGCACCAGTTGAGCTCAAATCCGCCATGCCACAAACACAAATAGCCTGCAAGAGTTAGGAGGCGAGGAAGCATATTGCCCCTGGAGCTCAGGAACCAGGTAATAGCCATCAGGGACCCAGGCGTCTGGGACTCAGAGCTGAGAGACAATGTTGTTGGCTAAGCTGCAGGTAAGGCCTGTCCCGTCCTCTTCGACATTTAGGGCCTTTACTAAACCATCATCCACCACCATGGAGAACCTGTAGAGCAGGGAGGGGAAGAGAGATAGGATCAGAAGAAGAGATCAGTTAGGACATGCAACGATTTCTATAGCTAGATAAAAATTTGCTTCTGGCCTGAGTTAGGGGAATCTACAGGGCAGCCACACCATACTATAGAAATGTCAGTATTCTGCCTGAGGAAGAATTCAGGTTGTAATTCAGTGTATGAATAATAGATAGGGCAGAGCAAAGAGATGGAAGGAGATCTAAATTGGTATTGTCGTTATGATTTTATTATATATTTTATGTATTGTATTTTTATACTTTTTTTATACTACCAGGGAGAGGCGGGGAAATATAAATAAAAATTATCATTAAAAATTATTATTATTATTAAATAGATTTATAAACTTTATCCCCCTATTCTATGCTATACTATCTGTCTATGATGTTGTACTTTCAAGGCTGCTGTACTAGGAGGGTGAATCTCTTCTTGCATTACAAGAAAGATTGGGCTTAGTGATTCACAAGGTCCCTTTCGTGATTTTGTATTCCCTTTCACAAGCTAATCACCTGAAGGTGCTACTCATGTTGAAAAGGGCTATATCAGGGGTAGGCAACCTTTCCCCTTTAAGGGCCGAGGGACTTCAGCTCCCAGAATCCCAGGAGCTATTGGCCAACATGGGACTATTGGCCAACATGGCTGAGGCTTCTGGGAGCTGAAGTCCCTTGGCCCTTAAAGGGGAAAGGTTGCCTACCCCTGGGCTATATTTTTAACCCTGCCCCTATAGTGCATTGCCTCTGGAGCCCTCTCTGTGTCATTCAGGTGTTATTAAGCAGACCTGAGGCAGGGAAACCTTTGCAGATAAGCATCTATGGACGGAGGCATCCCTAAACTGGAATCTTGACTATGCCAGGGTCTGGAAGACCCATATGACTGGGGAGGGACAGGCCTAAAGGGGTGGCCATGAAGCCCTTTTTCCAGTAAGATACGAAGAGGGTTTATGTCTTTTTTAAGTCAAATCATAATGCCCTTTCACAATGCACAATTGCAGTATTATGATTCCACTTTACCTGCCGTGCCTTCATTCTATGGACTCCTAGGATTTGCAGTTCAGGGCAGCGTACTTAGAATTCTCCGCCACAAGCTCTACTGTCTCCCTAAACAACAAATCCAGGATTCCATAGGATGCTGCTACGGCAGTTAGAGTGAAATCATAGTGCTATAACTGTTTAGTGTGAAAAGGTCCACAGCCCTCTTCCGGTAACTTTCAAAAGTACTATCCAAGTGTATTTGGGATCCTCACAAAAAACCTAGGAGAGCTGAGGAGCCCCACTCCCCATTATATAAGCAGATCCTTGCTTTACCTTTTCACAGTCAACTGAGTTCAGTAAGAGAAAGACAATATTACCAGCTCCATGGCTGAGGCTGCAAGAACACACAAGCAATGTTAGCAGGAAGGGGACTGAGACGCTTGAGAAGTGCCTGAATTTATGGGATGAAAAGAGGGTAAGCAGTAGCTTCAGGAACTGGGCCAGATTCCTATTTGCTTTCCAGTTCACCACAGGAAGCCTTGTCCCCCATTACCTTTTGGACCGGTTGGTCCCAAAAAGCTCTCGAAGTGGCTCCTTATCCAGCAACAAGTTTGTGGCCTGTGGGGAAAACAAACCAGAAGATTGTTAAGTGTCTAGAAAGCAGAAGAAAGGAAAGGAATGGCTCATTAAGCAAAAACAGAAAAGACAAAAAGCCAAAAGAAAAAAAACCTGATTTGGTAGCCTATATTATAACTTAGATAAAATGGAACTCTGACCAGGTTATTTTCCTAGTGTGAATGGGACCTCAGTGTTCCATTCAAATTGTAATTGCTTAAAACTATAGGCTATCACAATATAAAACAAAGAGGTGATACAAATATTAAATAACAAAATTAAAATATAAAACGGAATACGAAATCTCCAACACCACTTCTAATACTACCAAGCAACTCTTTGTAAGCAGCTTTGATCATATCCATGGAAAGGCGGGGTAAAAATAAAATTTATTGTTGTTATTATTATTATTATTATTATTATTATTAAATGTACAAAATGAAACCATAGTGAAACCAAAATGAAACTTCAGACTTTTGGGGATGCCTTATAACATGGGGTTCAGCTCATGCCATTTTAAATGTTGCAGCTCTTCTAGTGACAACAGAATCCCACTTAAAAAGTAAATTTTCTATTTTTTGGCAGATAGACTGGCTTCAGGCCAAAGCTGACAATATGCCAGAATTCTGTATGGTCTTCAAGCTCCATTGCCTGAGCTAAATCAGACCAAGTTAGATTTTGAAAAGCAGCCCCCTCTCCCTGCTTTCAGGCATATTTTGAATTCCTTTTCAGCATTCAGAAATGCTTTCAGATTTTGTGGGGTAAAAATTATTTTCAATTTTCTTACCAACTGATCAATGGATTTATTTTTAACATGACACTCCTTACCAAGCCAAGAATGGTCCTTTGGGGCATTTGTTTTTTGCTTACTGTAACCTCAATATTAGATTCTGTTAAGGACATAAAGATGTTCAAAATCTGGGGTGATTTCATGACTTAAGCACAAAATCTGATCCCTTCCACTGCTTACAGGGATTACAGGTCAGGAGGGAAGATATAATTTGAACAGTTTGATTGTCTCATCCAAGTCTCTTGAAGCTGTTAATTGCGGATGGGTTAGAGGATTTTTCTGATTTAATCAAAGGCTGCCAGGGATCAGTTTTAAGTGAACAGATAAGGGCTGATGATCACCATCTCCAAAGAGTACCACAATGAAGTTAGCTATTCTGTCTAGGTCCGATGATCAGAGATTTCAGTACCTTCCCAAATGCTCCTGTCGGATCAGCCAGCATCCGCACCTGTGGAGGGAAGGAGTGAGGAAAGAAAGAACCCTGGTGTTAACTGGACAGCTGATAGTGGAAAAGGGAGAGTCATTGTGATTTCAAGCATTGTTGAAAAGCAAATTGCAGAATTATTACCTTTAAGCTGCCTGGTAAACAACTCTATCCAGTTATTAGCTGGATAGAAAAACTGAAAGAGGAGAGGCTCTATCTTAGGAAGCTCTGTCTTCTCCCACTAGGCTGCTGTGCACACTGTAAAGCAGTGATTCCCAAACTTTAGTCCTTCAGGTGTTGTGGACTTCATCTCCCAGAAGGCCCAGCCAGCCTGGTCAACAGTTGGGAATTCTGGGAGCTGAAGTCCTGAACATCTGTAGCAAAAAGGTTTGGGAATCACTACTGTAGAGGTATGGAACTCCATCACTGAGGAATGGGGGGGGGATATATGGTTTTTAGATGCTCACCAAAACTACCCATTTCACACATTCCATGATTCTGGATGCCAGAAATGAGTAACAGAGGAAAGTAAGCACTTTCATATTCTGTTTGGGAGCTTTCCAGAGGCTATCTTCTGCTGAAAACAAAATACTGGCGAATAGGCGGATGTTGCTCTGATCTAGTAAAATAATTTTTCTGTGTAAAGTGAACACTCTGTTGCAAGCTTCTCATTGCATAATTAACGTAACAGCCATCCCGGGGTTACACAACCTCACCTTTCTAGCAGAGTGTCCCTGGTCTGCAGTTTAGAACTGAAATCACTTGCTACAGACAGCACATGTGGCTTTGCTCTCAATATAAACCTTACTGTCTCACCAACCCCTCTAGACAGACATTTTCCAGTGCTCTTACGTCCATTCTCATGAGACACAAAAAATAATACAGAACTTATTAGGAGAAAACTTTTTTTTTTAAATAAAGGGAGACTGCGGAACAGAAAAAAAATCTTTATCCCTATGGTTTTGACTTGTATATTCTTGTTGAACACATTTCCTTAAACCTGAGAGCCAACCCACATGAAGTATAGACATCTGTGATCAGATTTTTTTTTTAACTTTAAAAACAGCAAACATATAGAGTTGACCCTCTGTATCCATGGATCCTGCATCCATGGATTCAACCATCCACAACTTAAAAACATTAACAGAAAATTCCAAAAAAGCAATTTTATATAAGGGATACTATTTTACTACACCATTGCATACAATGGGACTTGAACATCCAGGGATTTTGGTATCCAAGGGATGGGGGGTGAGAGAGGAAGGTCCTGGAACCAAATCCCAGCAGATACCAAGGACTCAGTATGTCTGGCACTTGCCAGAATATGTGAACAGTGCTTGCTTACATGGTTATTTATTAGATTTATACTCTTTTTTTTCCTCTCCGAAAAATTAGGACTCAAAAAAGCTATTGTATTTAAACTTGTGAAGTAAGAAAAATCTTATCTGCCTAATACAGCAAAATCTTGCAAAGCATGGCAAGGAGTAAATGAGGGGCTGCCAGGTATCTTGGTTTCTAAAATGTCACCAGACATTGCTTGCAGACTTTCAAACACATTGCTGCACCCACAAGGACTAGAGACTTGACCCTCAAAAGAAGACAAATGGATAATTTTCTCATTACTCACCTTTCCCTCGGCTTTGTGAGCCTTTCCCCACTCATTCATGACAAAGACATCATTGACTGAAAGACAGGCGATGATCTCCACCCCTTTCCCTTTGAGCTGCCCTGCTTTCTCCACATAACCTGGGAGATGAGTCTGCATGGGATGGAGGGATGAAGAAAATAGACCATTGGAGACTTTAAGGATATAGTTTAGAAAGGAAACAAAGGAATAGGAAAATGCCATACTAGCAAATGGGACTCTCCAGATGTTTTGGACTTCAACTCCCAGCAGCCCCTGCCAGCATGGCCAATGGTAAAGGATCATGGAAATGGCAGTCCAAAACATTCAATAAGCCAAATGTTTCCCAGTCCTGCCAACCCCATTCACGATAGAGCCAGGGCAACTTCCCAATCACAGTTCTACCATGCATGGTACCATAAGTGGAAAACTAAGGGCCTTTGCAGACTGCTAAAAATAGTGCAAATTGAGTCCACTTTAACTGCCCTGGCTCAGTGCTAGGGAATCATGGGAATTGTATTTTTTTCTGAGACATTGAGCCTTCTCTGTCAGAGAGCTCTGGTGCCACAATAAACTACAGTTCCCATGATTCCCTATCACTGAGTCAGGGCAGTTAAAGTGGACTCAATTTGCACTATTTCTGGCAGTCTGCAAAGGCCCTAAGTTCCAGCATAACTTTTTCTTTTAAATGATGACCATTCTGGCATTGGTACTAATTACTCTAACAGCAAGTTTTAGATTTAGAGATGTGGCTAATGTTATTAAAGGAATTTTACAGCAGAACCTGGAAATGTGACTGTTTTGGACTACGACTCTTTACATCCATAATCATTACCTCCAGTAACCATGCTGGCTGTGGGATTCTGGAAGTAACATATTTACGTATTTATAAGTAAATATAACTTATTTGTAACATAACATGTTAAGTAACATAAAAAGTAACATATTCAGATTCTATAAGGAGATACACACTGGGTCTTACTTACTTTTGAACAGCCTGGAGTGAATGCACCGGGCACCCCAAAGAGAATACCCTTCTTCCCTTTGAAAAGGCTTGCAATGTTCACTTTGGTGCCAGGGTCTCCCTCATAGACTTCCACACTGGGCAACTTGTCTCCAACCTGTCAAAAGGAAGCAAAGGTTCAGTCCTCACAGAACTCTTCCTCCCCAGAAAGGAAGAAAAAGAAAAGATGAGGATGGGGTGGATAAGGTGTTGAGGGAAGGGGGTTAAAGGAAGGGCTAGATAGCGAGTGTGTCGTGTGAGTGTGCATATATATAATAGGTAAGGATGCAGAGATGAATATGATGATCTTATGGTATTTTTTTAGGTGAAATGACACATAGCTGGTACTAGGTGTTGTATGTAGGGGTAAATGTGTTGTATGTGTTATAATGTATGCATAGAGATCTTGTAACACCTCTGAAACTAACTGAAATAAAGAAGTGGGCAGCATGAGCTTTTGTAGACTTCAGTCTACTTCTTCAGATGCATAACGAATGTATTATGTTTGTAGGTAATGTTTTTTACATTCAATAAATTTTTAAAAAGAGATTTGTATTGGTCAGTTTGGGCCACTTGGGGACAAGGGAAGGAAAGGACATGGCACTTTATGCATCTTTCTCCAAAAAGACAACAGTGCTAGACCTTTTAGATATCCTTCCTTGCCATGCTGGTCCTAGCTCAGCCATCTCGCTGTTTGAACACAGAAAAGTACTTAGACATTTATTTAAGAAAGGGTCTTAACTCCCACAGTATTAAAACAGAAACATGTGAGATTCCACCTGAATATTAGGAAGATGTTGGATAGTGGAAGATGATGTGTCGGAGTGTGGTGGGGTGCTTTCATTGTGTATTCCTGCATGGCACAATGAGGTTGGACTGGATGACCTTTGGGGTCTTTCCCATGATTCCATGACAGTTCTACAAGCCAAGGATGGGGACCCTCTTTTAGCCTGCAGCTCCTGCATCAAATTTTAAATGATCCGAGAGCTGCAGTCCAACAATTGGGTGGGCCCAATTCAAAATATATAATATCAAAAATATACAAAATCAAAAATGTGGTGTTTTAGCTTCAAACTCTTATTGCTAGTAGCCAGATAAATATTTTAGTGGTTTCAAATGGGGAAAAAAACAATATAAAAGTTGGGAAAGGATGAAGCCCAGAGGGCAGTAATGGAACCCGAGGAGTGCCTGATTCAGACTCGGGGCTGGATGTTCCTCACTGGGAACTGCTCCTGTCCTCTTCCAAAATGTTTAGAATCAAAGAATCCTAGATTTGGAAGAGACCCCAAGGGTCATCCAGTCCAACCCTCAGCCATGCAGGAACTCACAATCCAACCTCTGGTTGAAAATCTCCAAAGAAGGAGACTCCACCACTCTCCAAGGGAGCATCTTCCATTGTCGAACAGCTCTTACTGCCAGGAAGTTTCTCCAAATGTTGCGGTGGAATCTCTTTTCCTCTAGTTTGAATCCATTGCTCCACTGTGTCCTATTCTCTGGAGTAGCAGAAAACAAGCTTGCTCCGTCCTCAATGGAGGATTTCGGTTAAAATAGCATGCCTGGAGCAGAGGGATGAGTCCAACCAGATTCCAGCAAAAGAAAAGACAAGAATATTGCTACCCCAGGTTTGTTTTTCTTGTTTTTTAAGCTAGCTGTATAAGGGCAAACAGTATGACAAATGTCACATCTAATCTGCCCTTGGAGCCTGCATAGCTGTGTTCAATTACCATTCTTCAGGCCATGCTAAAGGGCTTTTTGATGGGACTAAAGAGAACCGATAGGGGCCCAGGAATGCTGCCAAAGGTAGAACAGGGTGGTTTCTTTCCATGAGCAGATAGGCAGGGAGACTCTAATGTTTCTCCTGTGTTGAACTAAGGCCTAGGTAGAGAGATCTTGTAGCACCTTTGAGACTAACCAAAAGAAAGAAGTTGGCAGCCTGAGCTTTCCTAGACTTCAATCTACTTCCTCAGATGCATTCGGTGGAGTGGAAAGCCAGGGTCAGACTGATATATGCCATTTTTGTGTGTGTGAGAATGTCCATTCAAATTCAAAGTCCTTCATGTCTGAATCTGAATTGACATTCTCACACACTCATGGCATATATATAGGTCTGTCCCTTTGCTTTCCGCTCCACCAAATGCATCTGAGGACGTGGACTTAAGTCTATGAAAACTCATGCTGCCAACTTCTTTCTTTCAGTTAATAATACTAATACTAATAATAATAATAGAATTCAAAGATAGAGATCTTATAGCACCTTTGAGACTAAATGCAACTGAAGAAGCAGACTTAAGTCTATAAAAGCTCATGCTGTCAACTTCTTCCTTTCAGTTAATAGTAATAATAATAATGATAATAGAATTTAAAACTATAGAGATCTTACAGCAGCTTTGAGACTAAATGCAGCTGAGGAAGTAGATTTAAGTCTATGAAAGCTCATGCTGCCAAGTTCTTTCTTTCAGTTAATAATAATAATAATAATAATAACAGAAATCAAAGAGATTTTGTGGCACCTTTGAGACTAAATGCATCTGAGGAAGGAAACTTAAGTCTAGGAAAGCTCCTGCTGCCAACTTCTTTCTTTCAGTCAGTCTCAAAGGTGCTACAAGATACTGATTCTACAGACTAAGGGCCTTTGCAGACTGCTAGTAAAAGTGCAAATTGAGTCCACTTTAAGGGTTAGGGAATCATGGGAACTGTATTTTATTGTGGCACCAGAGCTCTCTGACAGAGAAGGCTCAATGTCTCAGAAAAAAACAATTCCCATGATTCCCTAGCACTAACCATAACCCTTAAAATGGACTCAATTTCCCTATTTCTGGCAGTCTGCAAAGGCCCTAACATGGCTATATTTTTGAAGAAGACCTCAGTGTTGTTCCATAGAAGCAATTTCTCAAAATGCTGAGCTACAATTCCTATCATCCCCAGATGGTATAACCAATTGAGGGTACCACATCAGGAAAGGCTACCAGGAGATGATGGATGTCTCTCTGTACCATGCAGCGCACCTCCTGCCCCCATGGCAGTTAAAGTGGTGCCAAACTGGATTATTTCTACTGTGCGGATGCAGCTGGACTTGGCAAAAATCACACCACAAACCCTAGTCTAGTGCCCCAGGGAGCAGCGACCTTTCCTTTTTGCCCTTGCTTTGTTTCCTGCATAGAGACCCAAGGCTGGCAGGCACCTTGCCCTCTGTGTCCGCACTGCAGAAATAACCCACTCTGACATTGCTTTAACTGCCAGGGCTCAATGCTATGGAATCCTGGAAACTGTAGTTGTTGTTTTTTTGACACACTTCGCCTTCTCTGTCAGAGAGCTCTGGTGCCACAACAAACCACAAATCCCAGGATCCCACAGCAATGAGCCCTGGCAGTGAAAGAGGTGTCAAACTGGATTATTTCTGCAGCCAACTACAACTCCCAGAATCCCACAGCATGTGGAGCCCCGGCGGTTTTAAAGAGGTGCTCTGTTTGCCACAGCCAACTACAACTCCCAGAGTTCCACAGCACGGGAGCCAGGGCCGTTACAGAGGTGCTCTGGCGCCACAGCCAACTACAGTTCCCAGAATTCCACAGCATGTGGAGCCACCGGAGGGGTTAGAAGGGATTATTCCTGCCGTGGGAAGGCGTTTTGGGGGTGTCTGGGGCCTAGAAGGAAGGAAGGCCTCCTCGGCCTGACTCACCTTGAGGGCCGCCATTAGTGGTGCTCCTCCTTTCGACCCAAAGAACCGCCGCCTCAGCGCTCCTTCTGCCGCCCAGCCTTTGGCCCTCTTTGCTCCCCACCACAAGCCCAGCTGGGCCCCCGCCCCTTTCCACCCCGTTGCCATGGAAATCGCCTGAGTGACGGCTGCCATGGCAACCACCCCTCTACTAGGCCGCCTTGGAAGCGCTCCTCCTTTCTTTCCAAACCCGTTATTAGGAAAGAGAATGCAGACCGCCCTCGGGGCTCTCTCCTTCGGTCCCGCCTTCTCCTCCGCCCTACCCACCAATGGGACTCTGGGTAATTTGCATCTCATTTGCATACCTCAGCACCAGAGGCTCTCCTCACTCGCTGCGCCACAAAATGGAGGACTCGGCCCCCATCGCAGGTCGAGACACTTCCTTTTTGGCCACAGCCCTCCTCTGAGGCTGAGAGAGTGTGACTTGCCCCATGGTGACCTCAGGGCCAGGGTGACAAAGGAGTGGGGAGGGGGACACACAAGGCACCACAAAATGGAGGGCACTGGAGGGAAAAAAGGGAGGACATGACACAATAAAAAGCTAAAAACACTCATACAGAGGGAAATTCACACTTAGTCAGGCTCAAAATGGAGGACATTTGGGATTTCTTCATGGACAGGAGGTTGAAATGGGGGACATGTCCTGGAAGAGGAAGACATTTACTCACCTTGCCCTAAAGTGAACCTGTCCCAGGGTTTTCTTGACAACTTTCCTCAGAGAGAGGCCTGCCCTTGCCCTCCTCTGAGTCTGAGAGAGTGTGACTTGCCCAAGCTCCTTATTCAGCCCAGCCATAATCTAACACTCAAACCACTACACCACGTCGGCTGTGTCATTTTTCAGGAGGCTTTTTGGAGAAACAAAACACCCTTTCCCTCGTCCTCCACCCAAACTCCAAAAGTAGTGAGGAATTTTTTTAAAAAAGACCGGAACGGTAGTGCCGTGGGGTCTGGTTTCCGGAGGGGTCCAGAAACACCGATGCACACATAAACCGGAAGTGGGTATAAAGAGGCCGCCGGAAGTGCAGGTAAAGAGGGCGTTCCGGGGTGCCTGTGTGGCGGAAGTGGTCCGTCTCTGGCTGACTCCGTCTTCCGGGAGCCGAGCGGCCGAGAAGATGAAGCTCTTGACCCACAACATGCTCTCTTCCCACGTGAGAGGAGTCCGGCCCGGCGGCGGGTTCCCCCTCCGCATCCAGGTAATGGGACTCAGCCTGACAGACACCAAGGCCAGGGAAGACCATCAAGCCTTTAGGGGACGTCCTAAAACAAATGGCAGCACTTGCCCATTGGGAAGCCATACTTGCCCATAGGGAATCAATGGAGAAAACTTGCCCGTAGAGAAGATTTGCCCATAGAGAATCATTGGGGAATACTTGCCCATAGAGAAACATAGGAGAATATTTGCCCATAGGGAATCATTGGAGAATACTTGCCCATAGAGAAACATTGGGGAATACTTGCCCTTAGAAAAACATAGAATATTTGCCCATAGAGAAACATTGGGGAATATTTGCCCACAGAGAATCATTGGAGATTTGCCCCTAGAGAAACATAGAATATTTATACATAGAGAATCATTGGGGAATATTTGCCCATAGGGAAATAGGGAATATTTGTCCATAGAGAAACATAGAATATTTGCCCACAGAGAATCATTGGGGAATACTTGCCCATAGAGAAACATAGGAGAATATTTGCCCATAGGGAATCATTGGAGAATACTTGCCCATAGAGAAACATTGGGGAATACTAGGAAACAATGGCGAATACTTGCCCATAGACAAGATTTGCCCATAGAGAATCATTGAGGAATACTTGCCCATAGCGAAGATTTGCCCATATTTGCCTTATAGTGATCCTAAGGCTTGGTTGGATCATGGGGTTTTCTTGGCAACTTTCATCAGAGGGGGTTTGCCATTGCCATCCTCTGAAGTTGAGAGAGTGTGACTTGCCCAAGGTCACCCTGTGAATTTTATGGCGGAGCTGGGAATCGAACCCTGGTTTCCAGAGTCCATCCCTCAAACTGTTACGTCACGCTGGTTCTCATTAGACGATTAATAAACAATGTACACTCAGTAAAGGAAAAGACCCCCCCAAAATTAAATATTAAATATTTCTATTAGACAAGCAATAGTATAAAATATTTCATATGGGCTTTTTCCTTTACTGACCTTACATTGTTATTGTTGTTGTTGTGTGTTTTTAACCCTAAAACGATCCTTTTCCCCAAACTCATGTTTTTTCTCCGTTTTATTCAAACAGGCCACGGAGGTGAAAGTGAGCAATGTAGATTTCAATCCAGAGTTCACTGCACGGATGGTGCCCAAAGTGGAATGGGGAGCCCTGGTGGAAGCGGCTGAGAGCGTGAGTAATGACAGTGGGGTGGGGAAGCAGGGTAGTGAAGAGGTAGAGGGACTACGCTCGTGTCTCTTTATTCTCCTATTCAGGGTTTTAATGTTTATCTCAAATTACCTTAAAATGTTATAAACTGCTCCAGAATGTTATGGACTGAAGGATAGTTGCAAACATATTAGTAAAACAAGCTAATAAAATGTGGGCTGGACAATGTTAGGTGGATTTGTAATTGGTTGACCGGTCAAACCCAAAGGATACTCAGCAATGGCTCCTCTTCATCCTGGAGAGAAGTGACCAGAGGGCTGCCATAGGGTTCTGTCCTGGGCCCAGTGGTATTTAACATCTTTATCAATGACTTGGATGAAAGAATAGGGGGCGTGCTTATCAGATTTGCAGATGACACAAAATTAGGAGGAGTAACTAATACGCCAGGGGAGAGGATCAAAATTCAGAATGACCTTAATAGATTAGAAAGCTGGGCCAAAAAGAACAAAATGAATTTCAACAGGGGAAAATGTAAGGTACTGCAACTAAGCAAAAAAAAATAATAATAAAAAATTGAAATGCATAGATATAGGATGGGGGCACCTGGCTGTACAAGACTACATGTGAAAGGGATCTAGGAGTCCAGTAAACCACAAATTGAACATGAGTCAACAGTAAACCTTCAGGGGTAGCTGTGTGTTGGCCATTTTGTTTGAATGAGTCAGCAGTGTGATGCAGCAGCTAAAAAGGCCAGTGCCATTCTAGGCTACATCAATAGAAGTATAGTGTATAGATCAAGGGAAGTAATAGTGCCACTCTCTTCTGCTTTGGTCAGACACCTGGAATAGTGTCCAGTTCTGGGCACCACAGTTCAAAAAGGATGTTGTCAAGCTGGAGTGTATACAGAGGAGGGCAACCAAAATGGTGAAGGGTCTGGAAACCATGCCCTATGAGAAGAGACTTCGGGAGCTAGGTATGTTTAGCCTGGAGAAGAGATGGTTAAGAGGTGATATGATCACCCTGTTTTAATATTTGAAGGAATGTCATATTCGGGAGGGATCAAGCTTGTTTTCTGCTGCCCAAGAGAATAGGACACGGAACAATGGATTCAAACTAGAGGAAAAGAGATTCCACCTAAACATTAGGAAGAACTTCCTGACAGCAAGAGCTGTCAGACAGTGGAACACACTCCCTCGAAGAGTGATGGAGTCTTTGGTCTTTGGAGGTTTTTAAACAAACTTTAGATGGCCATTTCTCACAGGGGGTGCTTTGTGAGTTCCTGCGTGCAGGGGGTTGGACTGGATGGCCCTTGGGGTCTCCTCCAACTCTATGATTCTGTGATACACTCACTTGAACAAGACAGTCTCTCCTTGCACACTTGCAATTGAAAAAGACAGTCAAAAGAGGAAAAAGGGATGGGAAGAAGTAGAAAGCAATTAGTCTTTCAGCCTTTCTGGTGAAAAGGCCCTGGTTCCCATGAAACCTCCATCTAACCTGTAAAGCAGGGGTGAGGATTTTTTCTAGTGTGTATGCTGAAGGTAACATCTCTTTTGGGAGGTGTACATTGCAGCAGTAGGTTGAGCTTTCTTTCTGTTTCTGCTACCTCCTTCTCTTTATTGATCATTCTTCCTGCCAGCAGGGCATTGGGAGAAAAGACACATCATTTTTGTGAGGGGTCTGAACTAATTACTTGCAGGGACTTTGAAATTAGGGTGTCCCTAGTGTTACAGATTGTCTGATCTGAAGCCAAAGACTGGAGTGTCCATAAAGTGGCTGATGGAGATGAAGTTACTCCATGGAGAGTGAAAAAATCATGGTGGAAGAGCTGGAAAGTGCAGGACAGAGGCAGAGTTGTAGAAAGATTGACTTAATCAAGGATTGCGTGGCCATGCTCAGTAGCCAGTCTTCTGATCAACCAAATACCATTGTGAAGCTGCCCCAGGCTAAAATTTCCAGCATCTGTGTTTGAGACATACAAATCTGAATATGGAGCGTCACAAAAATGAACTAATCTGTTCTGCACTTCTTTTGCAGTTGGGTCATCGGTCAGACCTGCCTGCGGAGCCTATCCCTGACTACGAGAACAATGAAGATTTTCTCCGGAAAGTACATCATGTGTTGATGGAGGTAAGCAGTCTCTTTTTGCCTCAGTTCATGTTTATGGGCCTTGCTGGGCTGCTAGAGCACATTGGGAAATATTGAAGCAAAACGATGGGGGGGGGGGGGAAATGCAAAATTTCATTTAGATCCCTGAGGAGTCAAGGGGTCTGGAAAGACCTTCGACTTCCCCTGGATATCATTTTAGGTTGTTTTGGAGGCTGCGTTTTGACCACTTTTGCTCTAAATGGTGGCACTCCAAACGGTGTTGGGTTGCAAATTCCATTAGCTCAAGGCTGGTTAGCCAGTGGTGAGGGATCATGGGAGGTACAGTTCAACCACATTTGGAGGGTCACACTATCCCTGCTGCACTCCATTTGTTTTTGGTGGTTGTGGTTGTTGCAGCAAGAACAGCTGAGTCCAGTAGCACCGTAAAGGCTAACCCATTTAGAATGGCAAACACTTTCACAGACCAGAGTTCACTTCATCAAATGTTTATTTTGGCTTTCTTCTTTTGCAGGTGGAGGTGATGGAAGGTGTATTGAAATGTCCAGACACTGGCCGCGAGTTTCCCATCACAAAGGGAATCCCTAACATGTTGCTGAGTGAAGAAGAGACATGAACAATTTTGTGTTCAAGCAGCTGGGAGAAGGGAGTCTTTGGGAACCTGTTTGTTGGGAAGGGCAAACCCCTTCATTTTTCACTAGGGGAAAATGTTTTAAACAAACCACAGATGGTGGTTTTGTTTCTTTGTATGTGTGTAAATAAATTTTATGTTCTTAAGGCATATGGCGTGTGACTGTAACTCTATGGTAGTCCCCTTGTTTTTCACCTTGTCGTCAAAGTTTGCTGTTGATCCTTGTTCCCAAAGACAAGGGGACATGTGGAGCTACAGCACAAGTGGGAAACTAAGAGCTGTGGCCTGAACTGCAGACATCTGCTATTTTTACTATGAGAAGCAATTTGGGATGCTTTAATATATATATCGATGAAACTCCAGTTTTATTAGTCAAGGGCATGTACTCCAGAAAGGGTTACTTCAGTCCTTTTTCGAAGCTAAGAAGAAGGTGTATTGCATTGTTTTATATTATACTCCCATCTTTTCTTCATGGTGCTCAAAGCAGCATACATATACTATACATTTCTATTTTCAGAGCAATTCTGTAAGGAGGGATGTTATGAGATATTTATTGACCCAAGGCCAACCGGTGAGGCCTACTGGCTAGCGGGAGATTTTAACCTGGTTTGTCCAACCTTCTGATCACTGTGTTATACTGGCTCATGTGTCCTGTTTCAGCTTGCTTTGTGAAACAGGTAGAATATTTCCCCACTTCCTCTTCCTGCATTAGACTAAAACCTCTAGGCTAGGGGTGGGGGACATGTTGCCCTTTAGCTGTTAAGACAGCAACACCCATGCTCCCTTATTCTTTAGGGCTCTTGGGAATTGCAAAACACCAGGAGGGCCACACATTCCTCACCTTTGCTCCAGCCTAAACCTGGCAGAACAAGAAAAGAATGGAAAAGCAAGGGCACCTTCCACTTTGATTTGTACGTTCTCACCCTGTCCTGTACACACAAGGAGACAAAAGCTAACAGTTCACATTTTCCTTAGGCTGCAGAGGCCTTTTTTAATTTGTTCAGTAATAGAGCTCTCTATGAATGTGTATATGTAGCCGCCTATACACAAATCAGAGGTATTTATAATATGTACACACACATAATTTAATACAAAAAAAAAAATTGCCAGCATTTACTCCCCCATCTGCCTCTCCTTCTCCCCACCAGGCCAAAGAAGGCTGCCTGACCCTTGTGGAAAAGAAAGGCAGAAATGGGGTAGATCTTTTTCCTGCAACGAATATACAGTAAAATATATTGCTATGTACATAGCTCTCAGCTTAGGCCATGCTCCCTCCCTCCCTACCTCCCTCCTTGGTTTAGCATGAGGTTGGAGAGCGTATGGCCCTCCCCTTCCCCTCCTGTTGTGGGACTGCAGTTCCCATCAGCTCTCAACAACGTAACCAGTGGAGAGGGATGATGGGAGCTAAGTTCAATAGCATGGGGAGGGTGACAAGTTCTCCAGCCCTGGGTAGGAAGAGAACTGAAGGGAGGTGAGTTTTTATTATTATTATTATTATTGCTTTGGGCAGAAGATGGGGTTGGCTTGATTGGTTTTGGGATAGGATGTTTCTTTTTGGAGGGGGAAGGATCAGCTGCTCAGCCTCTTATGGCAGGAGGGAGAGGAAATATGAAAATACACCTGAAAAAAAAAAGCATAATTGCCTTTTTAACTATTGCTACAAGGGTATTAAGTGAAAGAGCTTTGCTGGATGGACTACTGAAGCCCCTGCCTTTCCTTTGATGGGAGTGTGGAGAGGCTGAGTCCTCATCTCAGCGACACTACCTCCCAAATGTTCAGACAGTTTCCATGCAAAGCGCAACGTAAGACACTCCTCCCTTTCCTGACATTGTAAAGATTCTCCCCTCTCCCAACATTTTTATTGCTTAAAAGTGATAATACATTCAGAGCTTGGGAAAGTCACCCTTGGCTATGCTGGCGAGGGTAGACTGGAAAAGTTACCTTTTTTGGACTACAGGTCCTAGAATACCCAGCCAGCATCCTGGGTAATTTTTCCAAGTTCTGAATGAAACATTCCCAGAAGGAGGGAGGTGGTCTTGGTTGGGAAGGAGAAGAGGTAGGGGAACTTCCCTCCCCTGAGTGATATCCAAAGAAGATTCAGCACTAAAGAGACAGAAAGAAGGCAAAATGTGTTGTGTTCTCATCCCTCATCCCACCCTCCGACATGCCAAATCTGATCTCCCACATTATTCCTGGAGCCACGGAGCTATTTTCTACACCAAAGGCCAACAGTCCCGTGCCCTCCAGAGGTCTGGACTGTAACTCCCATAAGCTCAAGCCAGCCTGGCAGGGAATGATGAGAATTGTGGTCCAAAACACTCGGGAGGGCACTAGGCTGCCTACCCTCATTCGATACACCCACCATATTAAGGTGCTTTTGGCTGGGCCCAGCCCAGAGGCAGAAAGTGAAGGATGCGGGATAGGAGGAGGCTGTTCAATGACAGGAACAGGGCAATGCAAAAAAGCAGCATTTCTATGCAATGCCAGTCCTTTCACCAGATGTGTGCTGGGGCAATACAGAATAATTCAGACCCCCATTCCCCCATCCCACACACCAATACCAGTTCCTCCCTTTCTCCTCCTCTCTGTGATGCTAATCCGATATGGCTTCCAGGCTAGGGCTACAGTAGCTATACCCTTCCTTCCCCACAGTTAATAAATTAAAATTAAAATATGGCTTCCAGTGTGAATGTCAAAAACTTTCTCTATCCCCCCGCCCCCAATGTGCGTGTCCCACCCTCGTGTCCTTACCACTCTGTCTGGTTTTGATCTGTCCATCACCTCCGATACATCCATTTCCGCGATGCCATCCTCTTGAGTGAAACAATGGACAATTAGTACATTTGCATACACTGAAATGCATTCAATGTTCTGCAGATCAGCAGGTGGCAGGGATCTGGGGAGGAGGAGTGACCACAGGAAAACCTATTCCAGGCCTCTGCCTTTCTCCCCACATCCTCCGCCCCCGATAATCTGCCGCTCTGCGCTGCGTTCAGCCATGTCTTCGTTTCCCCCTCCCTGAATCCTGCCCTCTTTCGGTCCAAACGTTCAATCCATCATGGCCTCCAACATCTCCAGGAAAAGCTTATGCATGGGAACCTTGCCCTCCAGTTTGAGACTGTAGAAATGATGGAGGACCCGGGTGGCCGTCTGGCGCAGCAGGGGGAGCGTGAGGAGGAGACGTCCTGCTCGGCGCGGCTCCTCGGGACGCCGCGATGCTTCGTATTCCAACAGTGCCTCGTGTAGCACGTCCCGGAGCCGCTGTACAGCCGCCATGTCCTCAATGTGCACAGAGTCTGGAGAAAATTGGGGCGGTAGGGAGGAATATACACATAAAGAAGCATTTAGGTGCTTAAATCAGAGCAGGGTGGGCAGGTGCCATGCTTCACTTTGTTCTAGAACCTCAAAATCCACAAACCAAAGAACACAACTGAAAGATGCCAGCCACGGATGTTGGCGAAACATTAGGAATAAACTCTTCGGGCATGGCCACAGCCCGAAAAATCCACAAAAAACTATAGAACTGAAAGAACTCTGAGCCCAGGAATGTGTTTTGAGATTTTAAACTGAGAGAACGTAGCCTTTCTGCACCCAAATTATCCCAAATTAGTGGCTATCCCAAATTAGTAGTAGTAGTGGTCCCTCCACATTCGCTGGGGTTAGGAGTGAAGGATGCCAGTCAATAAATAACAGCAATTTAACTGCAGCACAAAAACAGATCAAACAAAATGTAATATTAAGCGTAAGCAAGTGTGTGTCTGAGTGTGTGTGTAATAAACACCAAAATGAAACAGATCGTGGTTGCTCAGTCTTGGCAGAGAGGAAGTTCGAGAGCTGGGGTGGCACAACCAAAATTTAACTTTCTGCTGTTCCTTCTAGTCTCAGACAAAGGGGACGTGGAGAAGTAAAACAGGAGATCAGGAAAGGGACAGACTGGAGCAGAGCAAGTGCTACTTTGGGAGCTTAAACAAGTGAGCCAAACTTCATAGAAAATATTTTCAAGCAACCATACTAGGCTGGGGTTTGTTGTTGTGTGCTTTCAAGTCGTTTCCAACTTATGGCAACCCTAAGGCGAACCTGTCACGGGGTTTTCTTGGCAAGATTTGTTCAGAGGAGGTTTGCCATTGCCTTCCCTTGAGCCTGAGAGAGTGCGACTTATCTGAATTGCCCTGTGTATGGATCAAACGTTGATCAGAATGACAACTACATGCAAGAAATAATAAGAAGACTAGGAATGGGAAGGGCAGTGATTATAAAAAAATCCCAAAGTGCAAAGACATACAACTGAGCACCAAAGTCAGAACTGTCCAATTGTCCATAGTATTCCCCATCTTCATGTACGGATGTGAGAGCTGGACAGTGAATAAAACATATAAGAAAAAAAATCAACTCATATGAGATGTGGTGCTGGAGAAGAGTGCTGAAAATACTGTGGATGGCCAAAAATACAAACAAATGGGTCATAGAAAAGTTCAAACCAGTTTTCTCCCTGCAACCCAAAATGATGTAACTGAGGCTGTTGTACTTTGGCCACATCATGAGAAGACATGACTCATTAGAAAAGACAATGGTGCTAAGAAAGGTAGAAGGTTGCAGAAAAAGAGGAAGACTACACACCAGATAGACGAGACTCAGGGAGGTCATGAATATGAATCTTCAAGACCTAAGCAATGGAGGGCAGGATATCTTGGAGATGTCTCATCCATAGGGTTGCCATGAGTCGGGGCTGTTGTTAAGTCCATGGCACTTAACAACAACCCTGGCCTGCACCCAGCCACATCTTAAAATCCAAAATAAATAGAAGGCTTTTTTCATTTTTAAAACAAATTGGAATGATTTATTGGCTGGCTAGCTGCCTAAAGCACAGTGCAGGGACAAATATCCTGTTGTTTCAGAGGCGAACTGTGCTTTTTGGAGCAGCAATTCTCCTATTTTTTGCCACAATATTTGAGGGCCATGACAGACCCAAATGGAAGCCTTGTGGGACTGCAAAAAGAGCTGTGTGGGCTGCTTTTCTATCCTTGCCACCAAGGTTTTCCACCATTTCCATTCTAGCTGCTCCTGATGACAGATAAATAAATCTCTGTGAGGGTTCATTTCTAGCACTAGTGTAAATAAGGATATAGCATTCTCAGCTGAGATCCATAGGGTCGCCATGGGTCGAGACCGACGCGAAAGCAGTTCACAACAACAAATCTCAGCTGTGTTCTTGAACAAGGGTTCTTATGCATTCCACCATGGGTACTGTGGAGCCCTCTCCCCATCCCTGGCACTCATCTCCCCATAACCCTACTCACCCGAGTTGGCAAGTGCCAAGGCCTTGAGAAGCACGTACTCTTCGCGCTCCAGGCGCAGGGCTCGATACTTGCGCACCAACTGTAGGACCACTCCGCTGAGCTCCAAAAGCCCCGCCATCCGGGCGGCTTCCTCATCAAGCGCAAAATCCTCGGCAAAGACAATCTCATCCTCGCAGGGCAAGGAGCGCCAGGCGACCCCGAGCAGCAAGACCTCCAACCACACACTCTGCAACACAGACATCTGGTCTGCCAAGGACAGCGCCGGAAATCCTGAACCAAGAAAGCACAGAAGAGGAAATGAAAAGGGGATTAATTCAGACAGCTACTTGCCTGATCACTTGTGAGAGCACCTCACCTCCAGGACACCAAATACAGGTACTGTAAGATTATATTTGTTCTTTTTGGACACACTGATTTAAGTATAGTTGGGCCTCCAAATCCATGGATTCCTTATCCACGGATTAAAGCATCCACAGCTTGAAAATTTTCAAAAATATATAAATTCTGAAAATTAAAACATGATTTTGCCATTTTATATAAGGGACACCATTTTACAATCTATTTATTATCGGGACTTGAGCATCCACAGATTCCGGTATCCACGGGGGTCTTGGAAGTAAACCCCAGCAGATACTAAGGACCCACTATATACTTTACTAATTTAAATGTACTAAACTCCTAATAGAATAGATTATTGTATATACTCATGTATAAGTCTAGAAATTTAGGTTAAAAAATTGACCCAAAATATCTGAGTCAATTTATCCATAGGTCAATGGAAGTACTGTACTTTAAGTCATATAAACCATCCCTGGTGAAAGACAAGAGTTTAATCTGCCCTGAAAGGACTGACCCCCTTCTACTTTCTCATCCATCCAGCCTTTAGTATGAGCACAAATAGTTATGCCTGCTGGAATTTTGTAAGTTCTTTGGTATTGTTTTCCTTTGCTTCATCCTTTACATATTCTGTTAGATGCTCTTAAGTTTTACCCTCGACTTATCCAAGAGTCATATCAAAATAATTTTGTCCCCAAAACCTGCCCTCGACTCATACATGAGGTCGACATATAGTTGAGTATATTATACAAGAAATTAAAATAATACACATTGAAAAGTGTCAATTTTTAAAAACGTGTTGAAAGCAAAAATCAGCATCAGATTCAACAGTTAAAACTGCATCACAGGGGCAAAAATGGTATGCTCTGAACATTAACAATACTAAACGAGTTTGCTTGCTACAATTATTAACTGTTCATTGTTAGCTTTTACATTTAATTCTTTTATATTCTTGATGTTTTAATTGTATTACTGTTTAATATTGTTTTAAGGGGGGGAGGGATATCTTATTACTGTAATTTGTTTTTAACTTGTAAACCGCCCGGATTGGGTAACCATTGGGCGGTATAGAAATAAATTTTATTATTATTATTATTATTATTATTATTATTATTAAAGAAGAACAGGGAAAAAAGTTAGCCTAGTTCTGAGAGTCATATAGGAATGGGGCCATGGTTGAAAGAGATCATTACTGCTTTAGGAGGTTGTGTGGTTCAGCGGACAGTAAAGTTTCTGTCCCAGTCTACAAAGCCATGTATGGATTTATATGCTATTCTTCCAGGATGGTTTCCTAAACTGAACATCAAATGTCCTTCTCATACCTGGATCCTGAACTGTGCAGGCCTTTATAGCATAAGCACCAGCGCACTGTGGGAAGGTTGGAAATGGACCAGAGTTATTTTGAGTAGTGGGAAAATAGGTCCCAAACCTCTCTCACCTGGTATGTTTTTGGCCCAGCCGATTATGACCACAATCTCCCGGTCCGCCAGATCACACAGAGTGCTTGCTGCTTTAGCAGGGCCATCGGGGAGTGCGGGATCAGGCATGGCGTACAGTTTCTCAGGCTCTGCCACCAGTAAATGTGACACCATCGTGTTCATTGGAGCTGTGGGGTTCAAAGACAAAAGCAAGCTGTTAAGAAGGGGTCATATACATCAGATTCCCTACTCCACATCTCCCCCCCTCCCTATTGTGATGTAGTACTTACAGATTCACTTTTGACACAGCTAGCAACTATACCATGGATGGGGAACCTCTGGCCTCCAGATATTTTGGTCTATAGAACCTATAACCCTTTTGGGTGAGGCAAATTGAAGGCTAAACATCTGAAAAATCAAAGCTTTTCTATCACTTGAACTAGATTGATAAGTATGTAGAGAGATCTTGTAGCACCTTTGAGGCTAACTAAAGAAGTTGGCAGCATGAGCTTTCATAGACTTCAGTCTACTTTCTCCTGCTGCCAACTTCTTTCTTGCAGTTAAGGCTCAAAAGTGCTACAAGATCTCCAAAGACATAGCTGTATTAGTTTTAATCAGTATGCAAAGGGATCTTGTACCACGTTTGAGACTAACTTAGAGAAAGAGGTTTGTAACCTACACTTTCGGAGCTTTAAGTCCATTTTATCAGATGCATGGAGTGAAGTTCCTAGGAACAGATCTTTATGGCTAGGAATGAGCTGGTTGTATGTGAAGATAGCAATAGAAATGGAACACTTGGGTGACAGTTTGGGGATGAAGGCAGGGGGAAAGATGCTGCCTGAGGTCAAAGTGAGTGGATAACCATATGAATGGTGGAGGGAGAACTCAAAGATATAGCAGTGTTAGTCTGAAGAGCAGTATGTAGAGATATCTTGTAGCACCTTTGAGACTAACTAAAGAAAGAGGTTGGGAGCATGAGTTTTCGTAGACTTAAGTCTACTTCCTCAGATGCATTTGGTGGAGGGTGTTATTGGAATTAGTGTGATGATGTCTGGGAACTAGAAAGGATTGATACGTAAGTTAGAGCAAACCAGAGACCAAGTTTCTTCTGCCTTCCAGACTCAGCAAGTCCTCCTTTGGCCTGTTTAACTAGCCAGGAAGGATCTAGTACGCATGTGGTGGCTCTCCTGTTCACATCCTCAGGCTGCACAAATGGAAAAGTATCCATCAACACTTGGCAAGCAGGGATAGTACCACCTAAGAACACAGATGACAGAATCCCACAACAAAAGCAGCAACCACCTCCTTACCTGTGCAACATCAGCACATGTATCAAGGAGAAGTGCAACATCAGCATATGTACATGTGCAACATCAGCACATACATCAAGACGTGCTTAACTTTTTCTCTGATATGCTTGATTTCAATGTGCATGTACAACCTTTTTTATATTACTATTGTTGTTCTTGTTGTGTGCTTTCAAGTCATTTGGGTAATAGGCTCTCAATAGGCTGTTTACCCAATTCCCAGATCTGAGAACCACCAATCCACAGAGCCTCTGTCTTATTGGGATTCAACTTCAGTTTATTGGCCCTCTTCCAGACCATTACAGCATCCAGGCACCGGTCCAACACCTGCACAGCTCCAGCCGACTCCAATGACAAGGAGAAATAGAGGTGAATGTCATAGGCATACTGATGGCATCCCACTCCAAATCCCCTTGAGTCCTCACGCCGTGGCTTCACATAGATACTGAACAGCATGGGGGATAAGATGGAACCATGTATCAACCCACGGCTTAATAGCAAAGGGGCTGATCAGGAATCCCCCAATGCTACTCTCTGTAAGCAGCCTGCTAGATAGGAATGGAATCACTATAAAACAGTGCCTCCTATTTGGTCCAATAAAATACCATAATCCAGTGATTCCCAAACTCTGGCCTTCCAGGTGATTTGGACTTCAACTCCCAGAATCTCAGTCACTGGTGACTGAGGTTTCTGGGTGCTGCAGTCCAAAAGACCTGGAGGACTTGATTTTTGGAATCACTGCTATGATCAAATGCATCTATGCATCTGAGGAAGTAGACTGAAGTCTACGAAAGCTCATGATGCCAATTTCTTTCTTCCACTGAGTCTCAAAGGTGCTACAAGATCTCTCTACATACTGAATCTACAGACTAACACAGCTATATCTTTGAATTCTACTGCTATAGTCAATGGTATTTATGGTATTCGACAACTACCTAAAGATGGTAGTGCACATGCTGGTAACCTCAAGGTTGGACTTTTGCAATGTGCTGTACCTCTGTACCAAGTTTGGAAACTTCAGCTAGTTCAAAATATAGCGCTCAGATTGGTTACTGAGTCATCCAGAAGTAATGGCATTACACCAGTATTAAAATCACTCCATTAGCTGCCAATTACTTTCTGAGTAAGGTACAAAGTCTTGGTTATTTAAAGCCCTAAATAGCTTAGGTCCAGGTTACCTTCAGGATCGTTTCTTCCCATATAACCTGCCCTGTATGCTCAGGTCCTCTGGCGGACATTTACTCTAGTCAGCCAGGATTAATTTGGCAACTACCAGCCAGAGGACTTTTTCTTCAGCCACCCCTAGACTATGAAATGACCTGCTGGAAGAGATTCGACAGCTGAATACGCTGTCTGAATTTAAAAGAGCATTAAAGACCAGTCTCTTCTGGAAGGCTTATCCAGATGATTTTTTTATATTGTGACTTTTAAATGGTGGATTTTATATGTGGATTGTTTTAATGCGTGTCTATCTTATTTGTCCTCTTAAATGGATGTGTATTTTGACAGATGTGTTTTAACCGATGCGGTTGTCTGTTAATTGTGGTTGTTCCCCATCTCAATCCATGGGGAGAGGCAGGGAAGAAATAAATAAAATCATCATCATCGTCATCATCATCTGAGAGATCCAGGAAGATCAACAGGGTAGCCTTTCCTGTGGAGTAGGTAGTCAATCAGAGCAACTAAAGCTGTTTCAATGCCATACCCTGGCATGAAACCAGATTGAAATGGGTCCAGTTAATTTGTTCATCATGACCCATGATTGATTCAAGGGCAGCTAACCACAATAATCTGTTTCCTTCAAGAATATCTGAAGTTGCCCAGCACTCAAGCCCCACGTCCATAAAGGGACTACAGGTATTTGCAATTGGGAGGTAGTTTTCATATACCTCTGGGTCCAAGGAGATCCTCTTTAGGAGAGGGCATCTCCCCCTGGCATAACAAGGCATTTGCCACCCCCTGGACCCTGCCAGTCAATCCACCCCTCTGCTAGATTTTAGCAGCCCAGGTGGGCAAGAGTTGAGCTTAAATGTGGTGGGCCAATCTGCTCCAAGTGCCCAACCGATGCCATGTAAACTGACCAGCTGGTGCACTGGGCACCTCCATAGGATCTCTGTGGGGTCAAGTTCTGAGCATATTGGGTATATATTGGGCATTCAATCATGCAACACCCTTTCCTCTGAACACTACAGTCCCAGGAAGGCTGCAACATGTTTCTTTTTTCTTCAATATAGAGACACAAAAACCTTTCCATCCTGGCCGACACTCTTTTCTTCCTCCTGGGGTTGTGCCATCTGGTTTCCATGGCAATGGGAATAACTCACTTTGGGAACCGTTTCTTGGGGATAATCCCACGCAATTTCCCCTCCACCACCATCATCTCTCTCCGTCTTGTTATTCGATTCTTTTCTGGTTGCTCAGAGCAAGAAAACATTGCCTCAAGGTGGCCCGCTGAGACCCCACACTTCCGAGAAATGCTTCTAGCTGCAGCTCTTTATGGTTAGAAGTGGTATAAAAAAGAGGCCAAGCTTCCTTCCTGTCGACGGCTGCATCTGCACTGCAGAAATAATCCAGTTTGATACCACTTTAATTACAAAGGCTCAATGCTGTGCAATTCTGGGAACTGCAGTTTGTTGTGGCACCAGAGTTCTCAGACAGAGAAGGCTAAATGTCTTACAAAATTACAGTTCCCAGAATTCTATCGCCTTTGGCCATGGCAATTAAAGTGGTGTCAAACTGGATTATTATTGCAGCGCGGACAGCCCCAATCTTTATGGTCCCAGGATGTGCAGGGGATGAAGCCTATGTGGCTCTTGAATGGACGGAGCACAGCTCAAATAAGACACGCTGTTTGGGGTTGTGCTCCAAGTCCCTTCTGCACAAATTCTGGATAGAGCTTTGGGTCAAAAGCTGCCTCTTCACTCTTTCATGCCCACTCACCTGGCTTCTTGGGTGTCACTGTGGCAATCTGTGGGGTGACAAAGGCGTTGGGGTAGGTGGCACCCTCCACCTCAGGCCGACGCTTGTACTTCTGACGCCCACCTCGTACCCGGTCTAGACGTACCCCTGAAGAACGGAGGAGAGGAATAGAGAGTATGTGATGGATAGGAGAGAAACAATTCAATAGTTACCACTAACTATTGTCATTACAGTCGTCCCTCTGTATCCACAGATTTTGTATCCACGTATTCAAGCATCCATGGCTTGAAAATATTCCAAAAAATATATAAATTCCAAAAAGCCAACCTTGATTTTGCCATGTTATATAAGGGACAACATTTTACTACCCTCTTGTATTTAATGGGACTTGAGCATCCACAGATTTTGGTATCCACAGTAGGTCCTGGAACCAAACCCCAGCAGATACCAAGGACCTGCTGTACTTTCAAACTCTTTTCTTGGAGGGAACCCTTTTGTGACTGCCATAGATAGATCCACTGCATATTGCGGAAGATTTGAAACCACATCTCAGAAGAGAATTGTAGTCCTTGCAAACACTCCACACAAAGAGTTGGAAGAGACCCCCAATGGCCATCCAGTCCAACCCCCTGCCATGCAGGAATCCACAATCAAAGTACCCTTGGCAGATGTTCATCCAGCCAGGGTGACCGGATGTCATAACCACAAAGGAGGGCAAGGCACTGTAAAATGTAGAATATTCAAGAAAAATGTAGGACATGACCAAATAAATGCTAAAAACACTCATATAAATATAAAGTCATGCTTCTTAGTCATGCTCAAAATTAAGGACATTTATCAATTTCTTCTGGACAGAAAAAGGATGTGTCTACATCTGGTCACCCTGCATCCAGCCTCTGTTTAAAACCTCCAAAGAAGGAGACTCCACCACGATCCAAGGGAGTGTGTTTCACTATCAAACATCTCTTACTGTCAGGAAGTTCTTCCTAATATTTAGGTGGAATCTCTTTCCTTGTAGTTTGAATCCAGAGGCGGTATATGCTAGTGCCTATTTCTGCTCTGCCAGCAGTTAAACAAGATCAATTTGTAGCCTAGGAAGCTACAATTAACTTTTTCAACTTTGTTCCAGATTTGTTCCTTGACATCTCCAATTTAAAAGAACTCCAAGTAACTATGCAGTTGAAAACTCCCCTGCCTAAGGTCTTCCAGAGAGGCTGCAAGTCAAAACACATAGTGCCAAAGACAATGAAGACGCTAGTTCAATGGCCGAAGATCTGCTTTGCATGCAGAAGGTCTCGGGTTCAGCCCAGTTGAAAATTCCAGAGATTTTTCAGAGAGTAAGAGTTTATAGAATCATAGATGGTCATCCAGCAAGCTGGGGTTAGAGGTACAGGACTCCCATGAATGTGGAAAAACCACAAATTTCCATCCACAAAGGATGGAAGGCTGAGTCAACCTTGGAGCCCTTCCAGGATTGAACTTACAACATGGTGGCTGCAGGAACGGCATTTAACCACTGCGCCATCAGGGCTCTCTAGGAATCTCTAGGTCAGGGGCAGGCAACCTTTCCCCTTTAAGGGCCGAGGGATTTCAGCTCCCAGAATCCCAGGAGCTATTGGCCAACATGGCTGAGACTTCTGGGAGCTGAAGTCCGTCGGCCCTTAAAGGGGAAAGGCTGCCTACCCCTGCTCTAGGTCCTCCAGTGCAACTCTGTGGTCAACATTTGCTGGACATTGACCATAGAATTGCACTGGACAAGCTACAAATGCTTAATGGAGTCTTCTCTCTAGGAATCCCTAGGTCTTTCAGTGTGACTTTTGGTTCAAGTTGTCCACAGAGTTACGCTGGAGGACCTAGTTATTCCTAGAGAGCCCTGATGGCGCAGTGGTTAAATGCCATTCCTGCAGCCACAGCATTGTAAGTTCGATCCTGGAAAGGCTCCAAGGTTGATTCAGCCTGCCATCCTTTTGTAGGTCAATAAAATGTTGAGGGCAATTGGCTTACACATTGTGAAGCATGTAGGGAGCACTAGTTCACTGATAAGTGGTATAGAAATGTAAATGCTACTGCTATAGACTAGAGAGAACATATTAATAAAATCTGTGAATCATCAAATCGGCAAAAGTCAAATCTGCAAATGTGGAGGGACGACTGTATGACTGAGACCCTGCAAAGTTGCTTCTAGTTGCAGCAGACAGTAAAGGAAGCGGTTAGTCTGACCTGGTATAAGGTAGTATCCTACATAAGCTGTTAAGAAACCTCTTTAATTTAGGAACGTTCTTTCACACCCTTTCTTCTGCCACCCATCAATCCTAGGCAGGGCTCCAGGGTCCACTCAGCCCTCCATCCTTTCGTAGGTTGGTAAAATGAGTACCCACCTTGTTGGGGGCAATTGGCTTACAGATTGTAAACCACTTAGGGCAGGGGTAGGCAACCTTTCCCCTTTAAGGGCCGAGGGACTTCAGCTCCCAGAATCCCAGGAGCTATTGGCCAACATGGGACTATTGGCCAACATGGCTGAGGCTTCTGGGAGCTGAAGTCCCTCGGCCCTTAAAGGGAAAAGGTTGCTTACCCCTGGCTTAGGGAGTGCTAGTTCACTGATAAGAGGTCTAGAAATGTACTTGCTATTGCAACCACTCTCCATTTTCAATATGGCATGCCCCATGACCTCCTCTAGGTGTTTAGGACTTGATCCCCCAAAACTGTACCTTCCTTGAGCATGCCCACGCGCAGGCACTTGGTGAAGCGGCATGCCTGGCAGGCCTTCCGGCGCCGCTTGGTTATCTCACACTCGTTGGTGGCTGGACAGCTGTATTCAATGCTGCCTAAGAGAGAAAGACACAGAGCAAATGAGAGAGATAAGAGGAGACAAAGTCTAAACAGAGGGATTGCTCTGAGAGTCTGCTGTTGCAGCAAAAACATCCAGGAGCCCTGTAGCACCTTCAAAACCAACATTTTTATCATGTGTCAGGCAGGGTAATTCTAAAAGGGAAATATAACATTAAATATAAAATACACATATGAAATTATAAAAGGGAAATATAACATTAAATATAAAATACACATATGAAATTATAAAAGGGAAATACTAGCAAAATGGATCAGGGCAGGGAGAGCCAACATGTGTAGTGGTTTCAGTGCTGGACTATGACTCAGGGTTCGATTCCTCGCAAGAGCATAAAAACCCACTGGGTGACCTTCGGCAAGTCACACTCTCTCAGTCTCGGAGGGTGGCAATGACAAATCCCCTCTAAAGAAACTCGCTAAGAAAATCCTATGATAGGGTTGCCATAAGTAAAAAATGACTTGGAGGTACATGACAACAAGAACAAAGTGATTGGGAAATGAGAAAAAAAATCAATCCAAATTAGTGTGGTGTAACTTCTAGATCCAGATTCTGGTTCTATCTAACTGGCACCTTTGGCCGGTCAGGCCAGTCATTTCTGAGTTATGGCGAGCCTAAGGTGAACCTATTCTGGGGTTTTCTTGGCAAGGTTTGTTCAGAGGGGGTTTGCCCTGGCCTTCCCCTGAGGCTGAGAGAGTGCGACTTGCCCAAGGTCACCCAGTGGGGTTCATCATGGATGAGCCTGGATTTGAACCCTAGTCTCCAGAGTGATAATTCAATGCTCAAACCACTATGCCATTCACTACATCCCACACTATCCAGCCTAATTATAATTTATAATGATTCATTTTAAATTTTTGATGAGAAAATTTGATTTCTAAGTAATAACATCCACTTGTTATAATTGGATGACAATTTTATCTGATTTGTTTTATATATTGATTGTTAATAAATAAATAAATTACAGCCCAAAGACCCAGATAGACAGGAAGGCTCAGGACTGTCACGATTTAAGGAACTGTTTCTTCATTTAACACACAAGTAACCTATGGAATTCCCCTACCATGGGATGAGGCAGCAGCGAGTTGGGTTTTTGGTTCTTTTTCCCCTAATTTTAAAGAAAAATGATTAATTCATAGAGAAAAAGAGGTCTGTCTCACAACCAGACATCCGTGGTGAGGGCCTACAGAATTATTTCAGAAGAGCCAAACTCTTTAACATGCTTTAAACTATTCAGTTGCATTACTTCTCAGTGACAATAAGGGCAACATACTGCCTGCACACTATTCTTATAATGTGACAACTAAAAGACTAGGGACTATTTTAAAAACACATTTGTAAAATGACATTAACTGTCCACAAAAGCCCATGCTGTAATCAATGTGCAAACTTTTAAGATGCTGCATTCGTAAAATGACATTATACTCCACAAAAGCGTATGCTGTAATAAATGTGCAGACTTTTAAGATGCTGCAAGATGCTTTGTTTCTGCTGCAGCACAGAGACACATCGGCTTCTTTGGAAATATAGGCTCTAGAGAGATTCCTGGAGAGAGCATAGGAATCAAAGCCGCAAATAATCAAATCTGGAAAAAGTCAAAGCCGCACATGCGGAGGGCCAACTGTATTCTTTCCTTTTGGGGCTGGGGGAACCACAGTCATTACCAGGGTATCTAGACTGGAGGGGCTCACCTTGGATGGTACGCTTGAAGAACGCTTTGCAGGCTTCGCAAGACGCCACGCCATAGTGATAACCCGAGGCGACGTCGCCACACACCAAGCACAGCCGCTTGGGCATAGAGCTTAGCATGTATTTCCCCCGACCCGGGGGCTCATCCGGATCATCTTCGTGGCGGCGGCGGGATGCCCCTGTTCCGGTGGGCAATGCCCCTGCGGTCTCGAGTTCCTGAGGGGCTCCACTGGCGCTGGTGTCGGAAGATCCACTGGGGCTGTGCTGGACCAGGCTGTCCGGGGAAGCCGGCTCCGTCTTGATAAAGAATTCTGCCCGGCGGTCTCGGGATGACATGGCTGGAAGGGGCTGCAAGAAAGGGATGGAAACAAAACAGGTCCAAAGATCTGAGAAGATGTGCTAGAACTGCTAGAACTTCTAGGCTTCATCAATAGAAGTATAGTGTCTAGATCAAGGGAAGTCATAGTGCCACTCTATTCTGCTTTGGTCAGGCCTCACCTGGAATAATCCTGGGTCCAGTTCTGGGCATCACAATTCAAAAAGGATGTTGAAAGGTCGTCCAGAGGAGGACGACCAAAATGGTGAAGGGTCTGGAAACCATAAAGCCCTATGAATATATTTATCCTGGAGAAGAGACGGTTAAGAGGTGATATGATAGCCCTGTTTAAGTATCTGAAGGGCTGTCATATGGAGGATGGAGCAAGCTTTTTTTCTGCTGCTCCAGAGAATAGGACACAATGGAGCATTGGATGCAAGCTACAGGAAAAGAGATTCCGCCTCAACATTAGGAGGAAATTCCTGAAAGTAACTGCTGTTTGACAGTGGAAGACACTCCCTCGGAAAGTGGTGGAGTCTCCTTCTTTGGAGGTTTTTAAACAGAGGCTGGATGGCCATCTGTCAGGGGTACTTTGATTGTGAGTTCCTGCATGGCAGAATGGGGGTTGGACTGGATGGCCCTTGGGAGTCTCTTCCAACTCTATGTTTCAATGATTCTATAAACCAGGGGTAGGCAACCTTTCCCCTTTAAGGGCTGAGGGACTTCAGCTCCCAGAAGCCTCAGCCATGTTGGCCAATAGTCCCACGTTGGCCAATAGCTCCTGGGATTCTGGGAGCTGAAGTCCCTCGGCCCTTAAAGGGGAAAGGTTGCCTACCCCTGCTATAAACCCACAGACACACACTCTCCCCACTTAATAGGAGATCCTGCTGTAGTGTATTGATGAAGAAGGAACTCTTTCTGAATGGAAGAACATTTTCCTTCTCCCACATTTTAAAACAGGGGTGGAGAATGTATGGACCTCAAGATGTTAAAGTACAACCCCCATAACCTCTTACTTTGTCTAGGTCGGCTGAAGCTGATGGGAATTGAAATCCATTATCATCTGGAGGGCATCTATATATATATATGTGTGTGTGTGTGTGTATACACATACATGCTGAATGGCATGTCTCTATCTATCTATCTATCTATCTATCTATCATATATATATATATATATATATATATATATATATATATATGCGCATGTGTGTATATACACATATATACTGAATGGCATGTCTCTATCTATCATCTATATCTAAATATATCTATATATATCATATATATATATATGTATGTATGTGCATGTTGTGTGTGTGTACACACATACCTGCTGAATGGCATGTCTCCTATCTATCTATCTATCTATCTATCTATCTATTATATCTATATCTATATGTATGTATGTGCATGTTGTGTGTGTGTGTATACACATACATGCTGAATGGCATATCTCCTATCTATCTATCTATCTATCTATCTATCTATCTATCTGTCTATCTGTCTATCTATCTAATATATATATATATATATATATATATATGTGTGTGTGTGTGTGTGTGTGTGTGTGTGTGTGTGTGTGTGTGTGTTATGTGTGTGTGTGTGTATGAATGGCATGTTTCTCTCTCTCTCTCTCCATTTATCTATATTAGTGATTAGGGCAAGTGCTATGGAGGGGGGCATATTTCTCTGTCCTCTTTAGGAACTTCTATAAAGAAAAAAAAATCTATAATTCAACCTCCTGATGCTCTCAAAATGTGCTGAACTACCCCTTCCCATATACCTGGGAGTTGTAATCCAATATAGCTGTAGGGTACCAAGTTGGGGACAACTGCAATAGCTCCTTCTGTCTGCAAAAGGTAGAGGTGGAAGCTACAGGCGTATTTTTAAAAAGGGGCAACAATCCCTTTTGCGTCTAGAAAGGAACACAATTTTGGAATTTGCAAAAGCCGAGCGTAATACTAGACCACTCCAAAGCCGGTTCATCCAAACAGAGAGTTGCGTGTGTCCGAGTCAGTCAGAGATCAGCGCAGAACGCTGGACCAGACCAACTTAAATGCTTAAGGAAGATAATCATACCACTAATCCACTGGTGGAACTGGGCTATGTCATGGGGTGACAACAAGCTCGACTATATTTGTCTTTATGGATCAGAGCCTCCCTCTCTAGCTTGCCTGGCCACATTTGGGGATGGCGGCGATCTCAATATTATTTACTCCCCCTTGTGCTTTGAAAAATGATTTTTAATTCGGTTGTTGCTTTAACGTGGCAATGCGTTTAATTATGTTTTAATATTATAACTTGTGTGTGTGTGTGTGTAGTGTGCCTTCAAGTCGTTTCTGATTTATGGTGAACCGAAAGCGAACCCATCACAGGGTTTTCCTGGCAAGCTTCTTCACAAGGAGCTTGCCCCGGCCATCCTCTGAGGCTGAGAGAGTGCAACTTGCCCAAGGTCACCCAGTAGGTTTCCATGGCCAAGCAGGGATTCGAACCCTGGTCTCCAGAGTCAATGCTCAATGCTCCTCAATGTTCAATGCTCAAACCACACTGGCTCCCAATTTATTCATAACTTTATAAGTTACTTTGGGGTTTTTTAGTAGACTAAAAAACTAAAGCCCCCTTGATTGGTTTGGGGAAAGGCTGGGAATTATAGTCTGGGGGAATCTGTAGTTTGGAGGAAGACTGCACCCCAAAGATACCTACAACCCTACAGTCAGATACAACTAGACATTCATGTCAAGGGGAAACCTTTACCTTTACTAAGGACTAAATCCTCCTTGATCAGTTTGGGGGAATGCTAGGAATTGTAGTTTACGGGAAAGCTGAACCCCAAAGCATTCCTCTCTGTTCTTGTGCACCATTGAATAGGGCAGCCAACGAAAGCCTTGTGCAAACTGAGGCTGAGAAACAAACATTTGCCTAAAACTGCTTCCAAAATGTACGGCTCCGGAACTTGCCGTCGTGCAGGGCAGGGCGTCCCCATGTCCTCACCACAAAGGAGGACAATGCGCCGCGCAACGTAGGACCTGCACACAAAATGTCGGAGGCGTAGAGCATGGCTAAGAAGCAGGCGTGTAGGTTTACGTTAGTGGCTTGAGTCAGGCTCTGCGTGGATGACATTGTGCAATTCGTCCCAGATAGAAAGCTGAAAGGTAGGACGCGTCCTGGAAAAGGAGGATGCCTGGTCACCCTGACTTGGAGGCATCTCATAACGTTGGCCAGAGAGACCCTTCTTCCGCAGTCTGGTTGACCCCCGTCTCCCCGATCCCCAACCGCTGGCACTTCTCAATCTCGGCATCTTGCCATGAAAGTGGAAAAGCCTCAAGGTCACTCCAGGGAGACACAGTCGGGCATCTTGGCACGAATGAGGTGGCATCAAATGCAGCAGTGACCGACCCTCCGGGGCCTTCCACCCCACCTTGACCCTTCCTCACCGGCCCTTTGGCGGCAGAGACAGGCTGGGATTTCAGGAGTTAAGTGTAAAACACAAAGGAGAGGAATAACCTCTTGGCTCGGCCATCTGCCATCCTGGCTCAACCCATCTTCGGTGCAACAGAGGTCCAGAACACACTGCAGAAATAATCCAGTTTGAGACCACTTGAACTGCCCTGGCTAAAGGCTAGGGAAATCTGTGAACTGTAGTTTTGGGAGACATTGAGCCTTCTCTGTCAGAGAGCCCAGGTGCCACAATAAAAGACAATCCCCAGGATTTCCCCAGCACTGAACCAGGGCAGTTGAAGTGGTGTCAAACTGGATTATTTCTGCAGTGCGTTTTGGACCAGACTTTCACACTTTTCACTATGACTCTCCCCTCCTCTGCAAAACACACATTTTAGTTTAGTTTCCTTGCTTCTCCACTTCTGGGATGAACACGCCGCATAGTGAGACCCTGGCTGCATCCGCAATGCAGAAATAATCCAGTTTGAGACCGCTTTAACTGCCCTGGCTCAATGCTAGGGAATCCTGGGAATTGTAGTTTATTATGGCACTAGAGCTCTCTGACAGAGGCGACTCAATGTCTCACAAAACTACAGTTCCCAGAATTGCCTAGCATTGAGCCAGGGCAGTTAAAAGTGGTATCAAACTGGATTATTTCGACAGTGTGTTTTGGACCAATATCGGAATAATATCAGAATACCTTATTGGAACAACTTGCTTCCCCAGTGCTGGTGATTTTACATGAAAAAATATTTTAAAAAATGCAATACAATGCAACAACAACAATAACATCATCATCATCATCATGCATCTTCAATTATTACGGTATTATATTTATTTGTAGCCTGCTTTCCCCCCAAATTGGGATTCATCTAAAGACACAGCACAATTAAAAAACCGACAGAAGTGACAATTAAAATGACGCAGGATTCCGCAGCATGGCAGTTAAAGTGGAATCAAACCGGATTATTTCTGCAGTGCAGACGCAGCCAAAGCAACAAAGTCCTGTGCACCAAGGGGAGGACCAGCCCCGCATTTGGATCAAGCGGAGCAGAATATTTGTTGCAAATTCACAAATCTTATTCCTTGTCCCAAATGGCAAAGAAAAACTCCCCAGTATATTTGCAAGAGGATTAAATCCCACTTTGCCCACCTGGAACAGGGAGCCATAGGCCTTTTTCTCTCTGGTTTCTGCCAGATCAGTCAAAGGACCTTTGTCCCCTTTGCATTGGCGTCGGTCCCTTACCCAACAGAGGCTCCAAGTAGAGTTTACTCAAGGCGAGGGGGGAGACATAGTACAAGATAGGGCCGGGCTATACTACCCAGCTTTCCTCCCCCCCACCTGCACTGTCCCATGCATCTCAAGCAAACACAGGTCAGCAGAAAAAGTACGGGTGCCTTTTAGACAAACTTTCTACTTCTCCCAGGTAGAGATCCCAAATCCAGTCGGCCCTCTGTATCCACGGATTCTTGATCCACGGATTCAACCATCCACGGCTTGAAATATATTCGGGAAAAATACATATACATTCCAAAAAGCAAACCTTGATTTCGCCATTTGATATTATGCCGTCGTGTTTAATGGGACTTGAGCATCTATAGATTTTGGTTCCTGGAATGCCCCCTTCAATATGTCCTTCAATGCCCCCTGCTATGCCACCTTCATTACCCCTCCAATATCTCCTTCAATACACCCTGCTATGCCCCTTTCAATGCCCCCTTTTGACATGGGATTTAGAGTCGTCGTCCAGACCGCACGAAAGCCCAGGTCTGCGCACAATCGTCATGCCCATGGTGCCCATGCTCAGATTGCACCAGGCCCATGGTGCATGCTTAGGTGATTCTTCCAGATATTATTTGGCAGGCAAGGCCTGGGCACGTGACCTTTGACCTCTCCCCTACCACGTTCCGGACAATTCCTCCTCACTGTCCAGTGTGGCATCCCCTAGTGTCCTGGTGAGGCACAAATAGGGTAATAAGGGGGTCTACTCCTACATGAACCTCCTGTTCACGCTTGGAGGGGGGTTTGCAAGTATGGCCTACTGCCCTGTGACTGGGAAAAGGTTTCCCCATCCTTACTGGTACCAGTGGACACCATCATGTCTGTATAATGGCCCAGAAGTCATTGCAAACCATGTTGGTGTGCCCATGTGCCACTGCAAAAACAAGCAAACACTGGCACACTCTTTTTGTGCATAAAAGGTAAAGGCTTCCCCTTGACCGTCTTGTCGTAACCTTTTTGCGCATATAGGAGTGCACATCCCTGCTCTTTCCCCCACACAAGCCAACCCAGGAAGCGTCCGTCCGCCCATGTGGATGGGCATCGGATCCTCCGACGGCACCACCTAACCTTTATCGTGCCCCGCTGGTGCGCCAAACGCCAGCACTGCGCCCTGTGACATCCAGGGACCTCGGCGCACCCTGAGAGGAGCTCAAGCCTGCTCTGCGGCACGGAGGGGACCGTCCACCCAAGTGCCCTCACCCTCGGTCTCTGTGCCCACAGTGCCCACCAGAGGCGGCATCCACAGGTCCGGCAAGGCAAAGGAGCCTGGCTCTGGCTGCATTTTCTCCCTCTGAGCTCACCTGAGGTGGCTCTGTCCAGGAGGGACCCCCTCCAGAGGGGGGCATCGAAAGGGGCATTGCAGGGAGTATTGAAAAGGGCATTGCAGGAGGCATTGAAAGGGCCATAGCAGGGGGTATCAAAAGGGGCATTGAAGGGTGTATTGGAAGGGGCATTGAAGGAGGTAAGGGGTATCAAAAGAGGGACTGAAGGGAGTATCAAAAGGGGCATGGAAGGGGGTATCGAAGGGGGTAGCTAAAGGTTCATTGAAAGGGGCATGGAAGGGGGTATCGAAGGGGACACTGAAAGGGGGTATTAAAAGGGGGTACTGAAGAGAGCATGGCAGGGGACTGAAAGGGGCACTGAAGAAGGCATTGCAGGGTGTATTGACGGAGGCACTGAGAAGGGCTTTGAAAGGTGGGTATAACAGGGGGTATTAAAAGGGGCTGCGAAAGGGGGCATGGCAGGGTGTACTGAAAGGGGCCCAAAGGAGGTATTGAAAAGGGCATAGCAGGGGGTATTGAAGGGGGCACTGATGGAGATATTGAAGGGGGCAATGAAGTGGGCATAGCAGGGGGCATTGAAGGGGGCAATGAAAGGGGCACTGATGGAGATATTAAAAGGGGTATTGAAGGGGCATAGCAGGGAGCATTGAAGGGGGCATTGAAGGGGGTAATGAAGGGGGCATAGCAGGGAGTCTTGAAGGGGGCATAGCAGGGGGTATTGAAGTGGTTATTGAAGGGGGCATTGAAAGGGGCATAGCAGGGGATATTGAAGGGGGTAATGAAGGGGGCATTGAAGGGGGTAATGAAGGGGGCATAGCAGGGGGTACTGAAGGGGGATATTGAAAGAGGCATAGCAGGGGGTGTTGAAGGGGGGCATTTCAGGGCTCAGCCCTCCCTCCCTCCCTCCTTCCTTCCCTGGGCTGCGATGGCACTGACCTTGGGGGCTGGCAAGGGCTGGGGGCGGCCTCTCTCGGCGTGGCTCTGCCTCTTCGCTGGGGCTCAGGGGGCCCGGGGCTTGGCGTGGGTCGGGGCCATGGGCCTGGGCCTGGGCCGGGCGCTCCCTCCTCTTCCTCCTCTTCCTCTTCCTGCTGCTGCTCTTCGCGGCGGCGGCGGCGGCGGCGGCGGCGGCTGTAGGACACAAAAGGACATCGCAACCCACTTCCTACTCGGCTTCCTCCAGCTGGCGGGGGCGGGGCCTGGGCGGGGATATGCAGAGCAGGGGGCGGGGCCGGCGGAAGGGACCCGCCCCCCAAGGGAGGAGGAGGAGGAGGAGGAAGGCTGGCTGCTTACTGCTGCTGCGGCGCGACTCCGCCTCCCTCCTTCTCAAGGTCATCCTCATCCTCCTGGCCAGCCGCGCGCCCTCCTTTTCCCGGGAGCGTCCTCCATGCCCAGCCTCCTCTCCAGGGAGGAAGGTCCAAATGTCCTCCATTTGCATTGCATGGACATTTCTATCAGGGTTTTTCGTTTTTGATGTCCCCCCCCCCTTGGCTGTCCTACATTTTTCTGGTGCCCTTGTTGTCCTCCTTTGGTCTTAAGCAGGGTGACCAGGCACGTCCTCCTTTTTCAGGACATGCCCTCCATTTCTAACCTTCTCTCCAGGAGGGGTATGTCAAAAGGTCCTCCATCTTGAGCGTGGCCAAGAAGCATGCATTTATATATTCTGTGAGGGTTTTTTTAGCTTTTAATTTGGGCGTGTCCTACATTTTTCCTCCCAACTGTCCTACATCTTTTGAGGTGCCTTGTTATCCTCTGTGATTACGCAGGGTGACCAGACACGTCCTCCTTTCCCAGGATGTGTCCTCATTTCCCAGGACATGTCCTCCAGGAGGGAATGCATGGCTAAGATGCAGGCATTGATATTCCTCTGAATGTTGGTAGGTTTCAATTTGGTCATGTCCTCCATTGTTCTTTAATGGCCTCCACTCTGTCCTCCCTGGCGGCTGGGACATCTGCTCACCTTTGCCACCTGAACTCCAAAGGAGGACAAGACACCATGAAATGTAGGACAGTCAAGAAAAATGGGGGATGTGACTAAATAAAAGCTAAAAAAACCCCGACACTAGTATAACTATAAATTCATGTTTCTTAATCATGCTCCAAAGGGAGGACATTTTAGGATTTAGGTTGAAATGTAGGGCATGTCCTGGAAAAGGAGGACATCTGGCCAGCCTGTATTCCCCGCTTCATTTCACATAGCTCCAAAACACACTGCAGATATAATCCAGTTTCAGACCGCTTTAACTGCCCCGGCTCAGTGCTAGGGAATCCTGGGAATTGTAGAAGGCCAAAGTCTCACAAAACTACCATTCTCAGGATCCCCTTGCATTTGAGCCAGGGCAGTTAAAGCGGTCTCAAACTGGATTATTTCTGCAGTGTGTTTTGTTGGACCTTACCGTCTCAAACAATGCTGCAAGATCCCTTGGCATGCAGAGTTTCCAAACTCTGGAACATCGGAGCACAAGCATTATCTAGAACAGATTGAGGGAAGGACAGTCGGCCTTTCCTGTCCACCGATTCCTTTGGTCCCACGGATAGCAAACATCCCCGCCTCGAAAAATGGATCGACATCTCCAAAAGCAAATCTTGAGTTTGCCATTTTATTCCAGGGACACCGTTTGACCTTGCCATTGCGTTTAATGGGACTTGTGCATCCACGGATTTTGGTATCCGCAGACCCCAAGCAGATACCAAGCTCCCATTGCAATGGCGGCAGTCTATTCTGCTTTGGTCAGGCCTCACCTGGAATAATCCTGTGTCCAGTTCTGGGCATCACAATTCAAAAAGGATGTGGAGAAGCTGGAGCATGTCCAAAGGACAGCCATCAAAATGGAAAAGTTTGGAAACCATGAAGCCCTATGAAGTGCTAGGCATGTTTAGCCTGGAGAAGAGAAGGTTAAGAGGTGATATGATCTCCCTGTTTAAATATTTGAAGGGATGCCAAGTTGAGGATGGAGCAAGCTTGTTTTCTGCTGCTCCAGAGAATAGGATCCAGAAGAATGGATGCAAGCTACAGGGAAAGAGTTTCCACCTCAACATTAGGAAGACCTTCCTGATGGTAAAAGCTGTTGGACAGTGGAACTCACTCCCTTGGATGGTGGACTCTCCTTCTTTGGAGGTCTTTCAACCGAGGCTGGATGGCCATCTATCGAGAGTGCTTTGATTGTGAGTTCCTGCATGGCAGGATGGGGTTGGACTGGATGGCCCTTGGGGATCTCTTCCAACTCTGTGCTTCTATGATTCCTGGGTAGGCAGAACGGACAGCCTTTGTTAAAGGAGTGACTTTCTTTCCAAAGCTTTGCTTTTTGATGAATGGATCGCTGCATCCGACTAGTCAGCTCCAGTTGGTGCTGGTTCGATCATCCTGAAGGATGGGACCCACATGCAAAACCTGCCATGCAAGAAGCTGCCCTGCCCTGGGGACTTTTTTGCTCCACCTTCGGCTTTAGCACTGCTTCCCTTTCGGCCTTCCTTACCCATCGTGATGCCTCTGACGCTGCTTTGACCTTCCTGCCCTGGCACACCTTTGGCTCCGGGACCAAGGGCTAAAGAGAGTTCCCTTTACTTTGGGCAAAAGAAACAGCCCTGGCTACTACTTCGTCCATTTCATACCCAAATAACAGCCAAAATCTACCAAACAGGGATCCCTTTGCTGGGCCAACCGCAATGCACAATATACGTGTTGCAAGCTTTCGAAGCTCCACTGGCTTCTTCATCAGGCCAAGGGGTTAAAAAACATACAGGAGAGAACAAAAATGGAAAATTTCAAAACTTACAACACAAGTTACATCTATAACATAAAACGTTATTAATACGGACAGTCATATTATACTATTATACATTATATATTTCATCTACACACGTTACTTCCTCTCCTTTCTTCCGTAGTCTCTAACTTACAAAAGTCCAATATTTTTTGCTTTATTTCATTCTAGTTAATTCCTTACTATTCTAGTTAATTCCTTACCTTAATTCCTTTTCTTCATTCTAGTTAATTCCTTACTATTCTAGTTAACTCCTTACCTTAATTCCTTTTCTTCATTCTAGTTAATTCCTTACCTTAATTCCTTTTCTTCATTCTAGTTAATTCCTTACTATTCTAGTTAATTCCTTACCTTAATTCCTTTTCTTCATTCTAGTTAATTCCTTACCTTAATTCCTTTTCTTCATTCTAGTTAATTCCTCTATCTTATTTTTAACCAGTTCTGCATAGACTGCAAGATCCGAAGTTATCTTCTCTTTCTGTAAATTTTAATGTTGTAAGCCGCCCCGATTGCTCTGCAGAGGGGCGGTATATAAATTATTATTATTATTATTATTATTATTATTATTATTATTATTCTAGGTTGAACATATTAAAACATATCATATATGATGATAACTTAGTCCAAACGTTTTCCTTGTGTTAAATGATTCACCTAAGTGTATTTTATATACTATACATGCATCTTAATTATGACGAATTCAAGTATTCATACATTCTGCATTAATCCTTATCAAATTTTTCCTTTGGGGCATCCCTAAGTAAAAACATTCGTTTGTCATTTTCCATCCTCTGGTTTCTCTTTCGCCTTTTACAAAATTATTTTTTAAATTATTATTTTTTAATTTTTAATTTTAAAAAAAATATTTAAAAAACATCACACTTTACCAAACTTTCGCTGTAACCGCATGAAACTGTGCACCCGTAAATACATTTAGGCTGGGCGCATGACACTGTAATTTAAAGGTATAATTTTAAATGTTGCTAGTTGTCTATGTCACAACTGTGACCACGACGTTCAGTGATATATGGGAACCACGATTTATGAATAATGTTAGTACAAAAAACATGACTAAGGATTCTGTATGGTGTGGGATGGGAGGAGGACGCCTTTGGTCCTGGCTATAAATACTTGCTGCTCTGTTCTGAACCAGCAGCCTCCCAAATTTTGTGCCAGAAATATGCAACATTCACCACTAGATAGCACTGCATCCCTCAATATGGGGCTGATCTCATCTGGGCTAGCTGCAACATGCAAACTGAATCAAAAATCCATCAGGGATACCTTTATTGGCCAACCAAGATGCACAATATCCTTGTTGCAAGCTTTTGAAGCTCCATGGGCTTCTCCATCATCAGGGAAGACGTTACAAACCAAAGAGGAGGAAAACAATTGGAAACGTTAGTCAGATGCCGGCATGTTGTTTCAGACTTTAATTAAGATGCTAATAATAATAATAATAATAATAATAATCCATCAGGGATACCTTTATTGGCCAACCAAAATGCCCAATATCCTTGTTGCAAGCTTTCGAAGCTCCATGGGCTTCTTCATCATCAGGGAAGATGTTACAAACCAAAGAGGAGGAAAACAATTGGAGATGTTAGTCAGATGCCTGCATCTTTTCAGTCTTTAGTTAAGATGCTAATATAATAATAATAATAATAATAATAATAATAATAATAATAATAATATAAACCATCAGTGATACCTTTATTGGCCAACCAAAATGCCCAATATCCTTGTTGCAAGCTTTTGAAGCTCCATGGGTTTCTTCATCATCAGGGAAGATGTTACAAACCAAAGAGGAGGTAAACAACTGGAGACATTAGTCAGATGCCGGCATATTGTTTCAGACTTTAATTAAGATGGTAATAATAATAATAATAATAATAATAATAATAATAATAAATAAATCAGTGATACCTTTATTGGCCAACCCAAATGCACAATATCCTTGTTGCAAGCTTTTGAAGCTCCATGAGCTTCTTCATCATCAGGGAAGATGTTACAAACCAAAGAGGAGGAAAACAATTGGAGATGTTAGTCAGATGCTGGCTTGTTGTTTTAGTCTTTAGTTAAGATGCTGTATGGTGGGGCTGATAGCTTTTGTAGGCAAGATCCTCCTCCTTCTATAGGGAGATTTCCAAAGTCCGGGAAATTTAAAATCCATTTGCGTCTCAACAGGGACCCCTCTTTTGCAATCCAATCTGTCTCCATTCCAGCAATATTCAGTCATTATTCCCAAGTAGAATAAGCCTATGGCATCAATGGGGATTTATGTCGTTTCTGTCAATTCAGTTGATTCAGTGGGTCTACGATAGTGATCTGAGATGAAGACGCAAAGGGATCTTGTAGCATCTTTGAAACTACTGGGTGAAAGAAGTTGTAGCATAAGCTTTCATAGACTTGGGCTGCATCCACCTTGCAGAAACAATCCAGTTTGATACCACTTTAACTGCCATGGCTTAACACTATGTTTCTTTTTTTTTTTTTTTTAATATTTCTTCATTTTTAATACAGAAAGCCTAATTCAGAATGAAAGTAATAAATATTCAGAAGAAGACAAAGGGGATGGGGCAGGAGGAGAAATGCAAAAATATATACGGATATGAGATTCAGCTTGGTTTGAGCACTGGACACAATAGCACACCATTTTCGCTTTATTTACGGGATGGTTTATTTGTGCTTTATTATCTCTTTAAAGACGGAACTGGTCCTCGTGTGATAAAGTCCTATGACTCTGGAGAGCAGGGTTTGGATTCCGGCTCAGCGATGTAAACCTGTTGGGTGAACTTGGGCAAGTCACACTCTCTCAGCCCCAGGCACACAACCAATAAAACAGATAGGAGAGCAGCTTGGCGTAGTGATTTGAGCGTTGGACTAGGACTCTGGAGACCAGGGTTCGAGTTCCGGCTCAGCCAATATAAACCCATTGGGTGACCTTGGGGCAAGTCACACTCTCTCAGCCCCAGAGGATGGCAATGGCAAACCTCTCTGAAGAAACTTGTCAAGAAAGCCCCAGAATAGGTTTTCATTAGGGTCGCTGTAAGTCAAAAACGACTTGAAGGCGCACAACCAATAAAACAGATAAGCGAGCCACCTTGGCCTAGTGATTGGAGCGCTGGACTAGGACTCTGGAGATCAGGGTTCGAGTTCCGGCTCAGCCAATATAAACCCATTGGGTGACCTTGGGGCAAGTCGCACTCTCTCAGCCCCAGAGGATGGCGATGGCACACACCTCTGAAGAAACGTGCCAAGGGAACTCGCCTTAAGGTCGGAAACGACTCGAGGGCACGCAACGGCAACAAGAATTAGCTTGGCAAAAGGAGATGTCCAAAGTTTGCATACATTGCATGTCTGTGAATCAGTATGCAACAACACGGCAGGCGCATAAGGCGAAAACCAGAGTGTGAAAGCGAGAGGGAGGAGGAAGAAAGAAAGAGAGGTGGCTTGAGGCAGAGCAAGCCATGCTCTGGAGATGCCAGTGCGCCTTGGTCCAGCCTCTTTGCAATGCTCCTCTGTGGCGAGAGTGCGGATCAATGCTGGCTCTGTGGAGCCAAAGCATGTGGCAGGAAAGGGGTGGAGGATGTGTGGGAAGGCTGGGGAGGGGTGGATGTTGGGGGAAGGAGAGCCTTTTTCTCTCTCAGAAGATCCAAAACACCAGGCACCGCTTTGCCCAAGCTCTGGTTGCATGATGGAGCGCGCCAGGAAAGGTCCCAGCCAGTGAGTCTTGCAACTTTATTCCAGTGCATCCGATCCTGCAGACTTATTTATGGACTTCAGATTCTTTCAAACATATCCTGGTGGACTGAGACTCTCTAGGCATTTGCGTGTCCCAAACAGCTGGATTCCTGCGCCCTCCAAAAGAAGAAAACGGATAGAAAAGAGACCAAACTTTCTGCCAGCCTCAAATGCAAAGTATCAGAGGAGCATCCTTTTCAAGAATGGTCGTCTTGGTGCTTCTGGTGGTGCCACTGATTCTAGGTTCCAGTGGCATGGCCGTGGCACTCTCCACGTGCCAAACCCTGGACCTGGAGGTGGCCCGGGCACGGCGGGTACAAGCCGTGCGAGGGCAAATCCTTAGCAAGCTGCAACTGGTGGCACCTCCTGAGGAAGAAGAAGGAGTTCCCGAACAGCCGCCACCTGAAGTGATGTTACTCTACAACAGCACAAAGGAGTTGTCACGAGAGCGGGCGGTCTGCGGCGGCCGCAGCTCCGGCAGCAGCGAGGAAGAGGAGTACTATGCCAAGGAAGTCCGGCGTGTGGACATGTTGCCCCCTGGGCACGCTGACAGTAAGGGGCATTGAAACGGGCAAGGAGATGGCTGGACACTGGGGTGCCGGAATGGCCAAAGGGTCAGAATCGAATGACAACAACCCCGGCTGGGCTGCATCCGCGTTGCAGATATAATCCGGTTTGGCACCACTTGAACTGCCACATAGCTCAAGGCTATGGAGTTGGTCATGGCACCAGAGGTCAAGCTATCATTATCGGGGTCAAACTGGATGATGAAACGTATGAAACGCCACGGAAATTATGAAACTACAATTTTCAGGATTCCACAGCACTGAGTTAAAGTGGTGTCAGATTGGATTATGAAATTTATGAAATGCCAAGGAAATGATTAAACTACAATTCTCAGGATTCCATAGCACTGAGCCGTGGCAGTTAAAGTGGTGTCAAACGGGATTGTTTCTGAAGTGCGGATGCAATCTACGAGTGTGTTGAAGGACTGGGTGCATATTGGGAAAGGAAAGGAAAGTCCTAGAAAGGATATGGAGAGAGCAAGCAGGACTGGGCATGAAATTTGGAGGGTGGAAATATAAACAGTGGGTCTTTGGTGGAGTTTGGTTCAGGACCCTTCATGGATACTAAAATCCATGGATGCTCAAGTCCCATTAAATACAGTGGTGTAGTAAACTGTGTCCCTATATAAAATAGCAAAATCAAGGTTCGCTTTTTGGAATTTGTGTATTTTTAAAATATTTTTCAAGCCATGGATGCTTGAATCCATGGATAAAGAATCGTTGGATCTGGAGGGGTGACTGTATCTATTCTTCTTCATAGTCACTTTCCAAGCTCTGATAGAAATCAAGAACTGCTAGCCACGTAAGAGGTAAGTGGAACCTCCATAGTCAGAGCCAGTAAACCATACACAAGTGTCATTGCCATATTCTCCTGCTTGCCAAATTTCGGAAAACATTCAGCTGGCCATCATTGGAAACAGGTGCTTTACCCAACTGGACTCTTCTTCAGTTCTTTGTATGCAACACACAAATAGAAGTGGAGAGGATTCCACTATCACACTGAGTAGTGAGCTGCCCTTGGGTCCCTTTTTGGGAGAAAGGTGGCATAAAAAGGAAATAAATACAATAAACTGTAAGCTGCAGGAATGGAGGGCCCACTTGTTTTCCTGTGGAGACTGTTCACATGTTTGGCTGCAGAATCTTTATCAAATGGGGAAGGGCTTTGTGTGATGCAGTGGGTTATATTTCTTAAAATATAAATGATCTAAAAACTGTACGTGAGTCTATCAGAAAATTGAAGGAATACAACCATTGCATATTTGCTATTAGTGGATATAAATCAACAGTGGAGCTCAGAAAAGTTACTTTATTGGACCGCAACTCCCAGAACTTTTTGGCTAGGTTGGTTGGGGTGAGTGGGCGCTATAGTCCTACTTTCCAAGCTCTGAAAAGACTTCACGGTGTTTTTATCTCTTATGCCATTTGCTCTTGTCTTCGGCTTTGCAGACTCCATCACCAGTACCCAAACCAGCCCCTTCTTCCGCCTCCTGCGATTTGATGTCTCTGGGGCTGAACCCAACCTCAGCAGCCTCATTCAGGCAGAACTTCGTGTCTATAGAGTCCCCAACCCTCGGGCACGAGCCACGGAGCAACGTGTGGAGCTCTATCAGGTTAGATCCTACGAATCACCTCTGCCAGCATTGGGTTTCCAGTCACCATTTGCTGCCCGTCTTCTCCTTGGTTGGTTTTAGGGATGTGCTGTAACCTCTGGTGGAGGACCCAGCTCAGGTTCTAACCCTGGATTTGCCCATTAAAAGGATCAGGTAGCTGGGCATAGTAATGCCAACAGGGCAGGATTTGGGGGAAGAAGTCCAGGATGCTACTCAGCAGGAAGATCAGGAGACCATTGCCGCTACCACCAGGCTGGTTTACCAGAAAGTAGAGGACTACACATCACTAGCATCCTATAAGATGGTTAAGTCTAGTTTAAAATGTTCTAACTGCACTACTGTCTAGGGATGGGATAGATCCTCTACCTGATATATTGGAGGGCTGTTACTATTCTGAGTATTGGAGCAGACATCTCTACTCTTCTTCCTTCTTGGCAAACTAGATAGTCTTCCTTAGTAGTAGAAAGTACTTGTATAAAATCATAGAACAGTAAAGCTAGAGGGAACCCAAAGACCATCAAATCTGCTCCCTGCCATCGCTGTGTCTCTTTGGGCCCAATACCAAATGTCTCTCCGAGAAAGGGCAACCTCATTACATCCCTAGTTCTTCCTAGTGTTTAGACAGAAAGTCCTGTCTTGTAATTTCAGTCCGCTGCGTTGGGACTTTTTCTGAAGCAGCAGAAAAGAAGCTTGCACTCTCTTTCCCTACGAGAGCCCTTCGGATATTTGAAGATAACTAGTAATATACTACTTTCACCTCTTGATCTTTCTCTTCCCTAGACTAACTATACCTGGAGATTCAACCACCAGGAATCTTGTATCTTTTGGGTTCCAGAGTTTTGCTCAGTTGTTGTAGGTGCAAGAGCCAATGCCTGAAATAAATAAATGAAAGAGTGGCCATTCTACTTGCTGGAAGGGTGCGGTTAGTGGTAGCTGAGCTCTTCTGGTTTGCTATATAAAGCTAGTCCCAGCTGGTTTCAACCTATGCAGTCCTTACTAATGAATCAAGCCATTGTTTTTTTCAAAAAACAGGTTTGTCATATTTTTTTGTCTTGTTCTGATTTTGTAAACAACTTTGCGTAGTGTATGAGCAAAGGCACAGTATAGCGGGCCCTTGGTATCCTCTGGGGTTTGGTTCCAGGACCCGCCATGGATACCAAACTCCATGGATGCTCAAGTCCTATTAAATACAATAGTGTATAAAATGATGTCCCTTATATAGAATGGCAAAATCAAGGTTTGTTTTTTGGAATATACAATGAGCCCTTGGTATCCGTTGAGTTTCAGTTCAAGGATCCCCCATGGATACCAAAATCCATGGATGCTCAAGTCCCATTAAATACAATGGTATAGTAAAATGGTGTCCCTTATATAGAATGGCAAAATCAAGGTTTGCTCTTTGGAATTTATATTTATATTTTTGGAATATTTTCAATCCATGGATGATTGAATCTGTGGATATAGAGGTTCAGCTGCATACATTTTAAACAGCTACTACTACTACAACCATACTCTCTCCAGGTGGTTCAGGCAAGGGAGCCCTCGGCACCAACCCAACGCTACGTGGAGAGCCGGACATTACGCCCAACCGATCGGGCCGAGTGGGTCTCCTTTGACGTTACAGAGACGGTCAGCCAGTGGCTGGACAAGAGAGGTGAGGGTCCTTCTCCTCTCACAACTAGTTGTAGCGCGTGATGGTTCTTCAATAGGCAAGTTTTCTGTTCAAGGGCTTCATGGATTACCATATTTGGCCTGATTTTTCTGACATCTGGGCAAGATGATGGTAAATTTTAAGCATATTTGCTGCCTTCTCCTCCTGCCGTTGACTTCCAAGGGTTCTGTGAAAATAATCTTGGTAGAATCTTTGTTTTTCACATGCATTTTGAATGCACTTGATTAAGTTGGTGCGACGCTGCCAAAAAAGCCCCTTAAACCGGGATAATCGATTTTGGGTTTCCCCCCTAGTTTTCCTAGTTTGCATTGTCAGCTGTGTGAATAACCAATGCGAATAGACCTGGGATAAACCAGGATAAACCTCTGCATTTATTATTGTTACCTGCCCATATTCTTTGTGATTCAGCAGGCTATAAATAAATACATTATTATTATTATTATTATTATTATTATTATTATTATTATTATGCATGCCTTGAACATGCTTCGAATACATTCGCATCATGAACTCCATCTTCATTTGCATTTAGATGCATCTGAGGAAGTAGACTGAAGTCTATGAAAGCTCATGCTGCCAACATCTTTCTTTCAGTGAGTCTCAAAGGTGCTACAAGATCTCTCTAAACCACCTTAGGGTTGCTATAAATTGGAAATGAAAGCACCCAGCAACAACAACAACAACAAGTAAATCAAGTTTTCAATTCTATACAGTACCTCTCGCCTCTAACGCTCATTCATTGTTTGTTGTTGCGTGCCTTCAAGTTGTTTCTGACTTAGGGCGACCCTAAGGCGACCCTATCATGAGAGTTTTTTTGGCAAGATTTGTTCAGAGGAAGTTTGTCATTGCCTTCCCCTGAGGCTGAGAGAGTGTGACTCGCCCAAGGTCTCCCAGTGTGTTTCACTGCTGAGTAGGGAATCAAACCCTGGTGTCCAGAGTTCTAGTCCAACACTCAAACCACTATGCCATGTTGGCGCGCACATAAATACTTGCACTGTCTGGACTACCTTTTGCATCCCACTCTGTAATACTTCATACTCTGAACTTACCTTGATGAATATTTTAGCTATGGGAACTCTAGCCCAACACCTCTGGAAGATGCAGAAGGTGGGAAAGTCTGGACCAGCCGCGCTATTTGCATTATTGCCTTCATGACTGAGAAATCTGAAGTCTCCATTTTAATCATTCCCCACATTTTGCCCTCTTCCCCAGAGCGAAACCTGGGCCTTAAACTGGGGGTGCACTGCCCTTGCTGCACTTTCGTGTCAACTGGAAACACAATTAACCCCAACCACAGCGAGGAGCTGGAAGCACGGTTTGCAGGTATGAAGGCAGGTGTGCATGAATGGAGATGGGGGGGGGAATTTTCAACCATCCTCTCCTCCCTTTCCCCCCCAAGGATCTCTCAAAGCTGCCATCTCTTCTCATAGGCCTGGATGATGAACTCATCAAAGAGGCATGGAAGGGACGTGCACGGCCCCCAGACCTCAGCGGCAAAGACCCCCACTTGATTCTCACCCTGCTGCCTCCACATCGGCTGGAGCCTTCTCCAAAGGGTCGGCGTCGCAGGGCAGCCAACACCCCCGGATGCTCCAGGTGAGGAAGCACAACCTGTACAAAAAAGCCTGCGTGATGTATATGTGTATGATATGGAGGATGGGCCTCTTTCATAAGGTGAAAGGACCCAATGCCATAGAACCATAGAGACCCCAAGGGTCATCCAGTTCGACCCCTGCCATGCAGGAAGACACCATCAGAGCACTCCCGACAGATGGCCATCCAGACTGTAAACGGTGGAATTCACTGCCACAAGATGTATGGTTGCCACTCAATAAATACTTGAAAGAGCATTAGACAAATCCAGGGAGGATAACGCTATCCATCGCTACTAGTCACGGTGGCTATAGATCACTTCCAGGACCAGAGCCAGCATGCCTGAGTATATCAGTTTCTGGGGAACACGAGTGAGAGGATGATGTTGTTCTCATCTCTTGCTTGTAGGCTTCTATATCTTGGACTTCTGGTTGACTATTGTGGGATCATGGAGACAAAGGAACTAGATAGGCTTTTCATCATGGCTTTTCTTATCTTGCATTGTAAAATACCTTAGGGTGCCTATGCATGCTTCTGAAAGAGACTTCAAAATGTTCATTTATCTGGGGAATCTAGAATAGCCCAATATGAGAAGAGGGTCAACATGGCTCCAACAAGTCCCATTCCCTAGCTGTGTCTCATTTTCCCAATTCATCGTAAGATGTCAGCCATCCTCCCAACATATCATTTGGATTGCTGCTGCCTGCCTTGCACCTTATTTCATGGAATTGCACAGATTGCAAGGAAGGAATGAGGACACTGACTGAGCAACCTGTATTGGCAGCTAGAAAGCCCAGCAATTCCTACCTTTGAACAATCTATCACAAGGACTATAAGCTGCTATAAGCTATTTCTCCTGGTACAATAGTCAACATTGTCCATTGAACAATTATCAAAGGCAGTCAAGAGTTAGCAAACTGGGTACAATGATAATATGCCTACTTTAATTAGAGCTTGGCAAGATTGTACCAACTCTGAAACAGAGGTTGTGTTTTTGTACCTGTTGTGTGTTGGGAGAGTCTGCTTCTTGTAGCCTTCCTCTCTTTTAGGAACAACATTTAGTCCTAATAGTCTGTGCGTGCATGTATTGTGTGCCTTCAAGCCATTTCTGACGTAAGGCGACTCTAAGACAAACCTATCATGGGCTTTTCTTGGCAAGATTTGTTCAGAAGAAGTTTGCCATTGCCTTCCCCTGAGGCTGAGAGTGTGTGGCTCAGCCAAAGTCACCCAGTGGGTTTCATGGCTGAACAAGGAAACAAACTCTGGTCTCCAGAGTCGTAGTCCAACACTCAACCCACTATGCCACACCGACTTTCTTCTAATAGCCGAATAGCCTAAATACACGTAAATTTATACATGCCATAAAATCTAGCAACACCTCTTCCTCCCATCTATGTTCATACCTAACTCCTTGCAAAAAGAAAAAAGCCAATAATTCCATGTTGCACCAAGAGAAAGTCACTTCCTTCCACCTCATTGCTAAACAAACCTCACAAGCACGGCTGTGTTACTTCTAAGGCTTTTGGGCAGCCCTGTGCCACTGCAAACTTCTTGGAGCACTCCTCTGCCAGCACTTAATAAATCTTTAAACCTCTCCCATGCCACCGCTAGCCCTGAAGAGCAATCCTGTGCTGCTGCTAAACCTTACAAGTACCCCCTATACTGCTAAATGTTACTAAATCTTATTATACTATTATAATACTTATTATATTACTAAATTGTATGAGCACTCTCATGCCACTGCTACTTGAGAACGCTTGGTTGTGACTGCTAACTCTGCATCTCTGTTAAACCTCATTATCATACCTGTTTGTCTCATTCTTACCTCTGCCGCTGCTTCGACATCATCATCATCATCATCATCATCATCATCATCATCATCATCATCATCCTCCCTAAGATTTAGAACCTTATCGGATTATTAAACAAACTCGGGAGGTAAACGAAAAGACGCTGTCTTTTCTTTTCTCCCTCTGCATGATTCTTGTTCTCTTCAGCTTGTAAAAGCATGGGAGAGGGTTGTAAAAGCATCATTTTTGCCAATGGATTATTTCGGTTTGGCAAACAGGACACTTTTATGGACTTTTATCGTGTCACCTTTCCTCTCGCATTAGACGCTTCCCCTAGATTTTCTCGTTCATTAAAAGGTGTGGGAGAAGCCCGGATTGAGTACAGGATGCCTATTGCCTGGGCATAGATGTGTGTGATAAAATCCAGCTATTTAAGTTAACATCCTGCATCTAGCGTGGGAGGAAAGGTGATGCGATAAAGTCCTAAGACCCCCTCCCACGGTTTTACAACTGGAAGAGAACAAAAGAGGACGATGTCATGCAGAGGGATAAAAAAAACCCACAACTTTTCCTCCCGTGTTTGTTTAATAATGCAATAAGGCTCTTACACTCTAGTGTTTGATGGAATGATTCTCCGGGGAAGCTTCCACCGGATTGCAATATTTAAAACACAATAAAAAATTATATATACACACCAGCAGTCCATGCCTGGATGAGAGTGTGCTTGCCTTAAGCAATACCAGTCGAGGGCAAGTTCTCTGTAGCAGAGAGGGTTAGAGGAAAGCAAGCTCCCCACAGCTGCTCCGTCTCTAGATCATAGCTTGGAAACGTGATTGTCCTTGACTACAGGTTCCAAAAGCCTGTAGCCAGGGGCTTCTGGTAGCTGTAGTGCAAAGGTAGCAACTTTTCAAGCTCTGCTCTGGCCTGGATGGTCATCCTTTCTCCTGTCCAGCAGGTGCTCTTCATCTTGGAGGGAGCACCAGAAGCATTTAGTGGAGTGCCTCAGGGATCTGTCCCAGACATGATGTTGTTCAACATCTTTATGAATCATTTACATGCTGGATTAATTGTTGTTGTTAGCTGTCTTCAAGTCAACTTTGAACTATGGCAACCCTATGAATTAAAGACTCCAATAAAGTATCCTTATTCTCAACAGCCCTGCTTAGGTCTTGCAGACTCAGGGCCACTATGGCTTCCCTAACTGAGAAGATTATCGCATAAGGATATAAACCAGCTTGCCTGAGTTGGCTTAAAATTAGAAGCGGGTGGCATCCTGATATTATCAGACACATGTAGCTGCCGAAATTTCTGCCCGGGTGCAGCCCGGGTCCATCGCCACTCAAAGGAATGCTTTGGCGGCCGTTTTTTCAAGCCGGAAATCTCCCAGCTTCGAAAAGCTTCTGATAATACTAGGATGCCACCCGCTTCTAATTTTAAGCCGGTTCAGGTAAGCCGGTTTATATCCTTATGTGATAATCACCGAGTCTTTCCATTTGGGATCCAGTTTTGCTCTTTTCCTACTTCCCTCAATCTTACCAAGCATTATTGTCTTTTCTAGTGAGTCATGTCTTCTCATGATATGGTCAATTTTGTCATCTTGGCTAAATTTAGTCATCAGTTTAGTCATCTTGGCTATAGAGAGATCCGTCCTAATTTGCTCTAGGACCCATTTATTTGTCTTTTTAGCAGTCCCCTGTAATTCTCCAGCACCACATTTCAAATGAGTTTATTAGCTTTTATTTTTTTACTATCCAGCTTTCACAACCATACATAGCAACTGGAAATATGACGACTAATGGACAATTCTGACTTTAGTATTCAATAATACATCTTTACACTTCAGGATCTTGTCTAGTTCCTTCATAGCTGCCCTCCCTAGACCTACTTTTCTTCTGATTTCTGGATTGTAGGTCTCCACTCTGACTGAGCTGAGCTATGGAAAGTCTTTCACTATTTCAGTGTCTTCATCATCTACTTTAAAGTTCTGTAAATCAACAGAGGTATTTATTTTTGTTTTCTTAATGTTCAGTTGTAAACCTGCCTTTGCACTTTCTTCTTTGGCTGTCTTCAATCATCACTCCAAGTCTTTGATATTTTCCCAAATCATTGGTTCCTTCCAACTCTATATGTTTCTATTATTCATCGTTCCAAGTCTTTGGCATTTTCCCAAATTATTGGTTCCTTCCAACTCTATATGTTTCTATTATTCATCGTTCCAAGTCTTTGGTATTTTCCCAAATCATTGGTTCCTTCCAACTCTATGTTTCTATTATTCATCGTCCCAAGTCTTTGGTATTTTCCCAAGTCATTGGTTCCTTCCAACTCTATGTTTCCATTATTCTAAGTACAGGACACCAGCCTCATTTGTATATATCAACTATTTTTTATTCAACCAGTGCCGCCTCCTGTAGCTGTTTGTCCCATTGGGTAATATGGTGTGAATTTGCTGCTTTTATACATATGTTTTTCTCTCCTCACTCCCTGACCACAACTCCACCTTCTTTCAGGAATACAGATCAGGGCTGCTGCCTCCGCACCCTCTACATTGATTTCCGCAAAGATCTGAAATGGAAGTGGATCCACCAGCCCAAAGGTTATAAGGCCAATTTCTGTGCTGGAAGCTGCCGTTATGTATGGAGCACCGACACACAGTACAACATGGTGAGAATGGCCCTTGTGCCATCCCAGGGCACTATATCTCTCTGTCCCAACTTGCGGTCACCCTGTCCTAGTAATGTGTTGCTATGGGTCCTGGTGGTCTCACAGTTCTCTGTATCAACATGGTGAGACCACCAGGACCCATAGCAATACATTACTAAGAAGTTTATCACACTGGGGCAAAGTGCCCAAATCTCGCGCAGAAACGGGATTTAAACCTCGAAAGGAAAAAAATAATAATCTGCAAATGTGGGTTGATTTTCACACACATCAGGGTTAATGAGGAATTAACCCAGACAGAAAGTCGACAAAATGAGTTTCTTTTTACTTTCGAGATTTTCCGAAAGTAAAAAGAATCACGTTTTGTCAACTCTCTGTCTGGGTTAATGTCGCATTAATGCTCATTAACCTCAATGTTGTGTGAAAATCAATCCGCTTTTGTGGATTTCCCCCACTTTCTGTTCACTTTCAGTCTGGGTTAATGCTCAACGTCATGTGAAAATCAATCTGCTTTTGTGGGGTTTTCCTGTTTTAAATCCCATTTTTGCACGGGATCCCTCCAATGTGATAAACTCCTAAGACAAATTGACTGCAAGACTGCAACACAGAGAACTTGGAAAATTAACTTATTTGGATGATACCAAAATACCCTAGCCAGCGTTGGATGTTCTGGAAGTTGTAGTCTTAAAAAAGTAACTTTTCCAAGTTGTATGGAAACTAATCCTCCCCCCCCCCCCCATATCTCTTAATGGCTCTTCTTTCCATTCTTCAAGACAATAATTTTTTGATGGTTCAAGTGGGGGATGTTTTCCTTCCAGTACATTCCTACCTTCTCTTGTTTCTTCTATTTTGGAGTTACTGCTGCTCCCATTCCCCATCTGAAGCAGCAATAAAGTGCCTGGAGTCTGTTAGATGGCCAAGGTGGTAGATGTGTTGTGCACCATAAGGAAAGATGTGTGTTGGGGGGAAATGCAAGCTCAGTAAAGAAATGCTCTGCAATGCTCACATGCCTTCCAGTGGCCAGAAGCATGAAGAGTGCATCATGCTTCAGATTCTTCACCTTCTTCTTTTTAAAAAAAAAAAAACTTTTATTAATTAAAATACATAAAAACACAAGTGTCGCATGTAGACATACAAACATACTTCTACAAAAACAAACTCATGACTTCCCTCTCCTAATCACTGCTTCTAAGTTATTCTTTAACTATTAGTTTCTCTCCGAGATTTCGAGTACATATCATATCCCCTAAAAAAAATAAATAAAGGACATTGCTAACAAACTATACAGACATATAACAGTTATCCACCTGTACCTCATAGATATAACCTATCCAAGTATTCCCTCCTCTAGGTAGGGGAGAAATTATAAAAAGAAAAACAAATCTCAAGTTCTCTCTATAATATATTTTGATTACTTAGATTCTTCATCTTCTTCTAAGGAGGGAGGAATGTCTGAAAGGGACACCATTGATGGTTTCTCCCCTTCACACAGTGGTGTCACTAGGGTTGGTGTCACCCGGTGCAGTAACTCATGGTATCATCCCTGCATTGAATTCCTCCTATATCATTCCATATATAATCTGTAGTAACCTTTTTTTGCACCAGTGTTACCCATAAATCATAATGCATGGGACACATCAATGAATGTCATGGCAATCATTGTGACATAAACAACTAGCAAAATTAAAAGTTATGTCTTTCAATTACAATATCGTACGCACAGCCTAAAGGCGTTTACATGTACATTGCTTCATGTGGTTGTCGGAGTTTGCACATTTTTGTATATTTCTTTGTTGGTCCGGAGCTTTGTCATACTATCACTGGGAAGGTGGGACTGGCTTTCCCTCTTTGGGTGGTGAGCATGGCTGACAGATCAGAAACCCTGATCTGGGCCACATTATGCGTATCCCTAACCTAATGGTAGGATTGACCCTAGAAATACAGAGGTGGGGTCCCATATGTGTTTAATGGGGTCTCATAAGTCTTTAAGGCAGGGGTAGGCAACCTTTCCCCTTTAAGGGCCGAGGGATTTCAGCTCCCAGAAGCCTCAGCCATGTTGGCCAATAGTCCCATGTTGGCCAATAGCTCCTGGGATTCTGGGAGCTGAAGTCCCTCGGCCCTTAAAGGGGAAAGGTTGCCTACCCCTGCTTTAAGGCATAAGAGCCAGAAACTAGGATCCCAGCAGAATCATTGTAAAGAGATCAAGTGTTTCCACAAGTGAGAGGAGTGGTCAATTGATGTTCTTACCTTTTCTCCCAGGTTCTTCCTTTGTACAACAAGCTGAATCCAGAAGCCTCAGCCGCCCCTTGCTGTGTCCCTCACGAGCTGGAGCCCTTGACCATCCTCTACTATGTTGGCCGCTTGCCCAAAGTGCAACAACTCAGCAACATGGTTGTCAAGTCTTGCCGTTGCCGCTGAGAATGCATGTGTGTTGCGATGGGGAGCCAGTTGCAGGGATCCTAAGAGACCTCCCCAACAGTTCCCAGGGCCACCAGGGCAGAATCCTTGACCTGACATCTTCCCCACCCCAGTTCCACCATATTTATTCAGCCCAGCCTTCCAGGGAGAACCTCCTCTTCATCCTTTTGTGCTTCTACTCACCTGTGAAAGACCACTCCTTATGCTCTGGCTCAGGTCACAAATGAACGCCCTCACCTTGCATTTGCCCAGATAAGAGGAAAGCAACTAGTGGGGCTTTGTCTTTGGTCTCTCTTGGACTACATAGTCATTTGTTGTTATTGTTAACCATCAATCTCATGGTGACCCTGTGGATGAGACATCTTCAGACTCTCTATCTTCCACTACTCTGCTTAGGTCCTGTAAATTCATGCCTGTGACCTCCTTAATAGAGTCCATCCATCTCTCATGTGGTCTTCCTCTTTTTCGACTTCCTTCCACCTTTCCTTCCATTATTGTTTTTTCCAGTGAGGCATTCTTTCTCATGATATGGTCAAAGTACGACAGCCTCATCTTGGCTTTCTGGCTTGATCTGTTCTAGGACCCAATTGTTTGTCTTTTGGGCTGTCCATGGTATCCTCAGCACTCTTCTCCAGTACCAAATCTCAAATGAATCGATTCTCTTCCCATCTGCTTTCTTCACGGTTGCATCCGTATATGGTAAGAAGGAATACAATGGCTTGTATGATTCTAACTTTTGTGCTCAGTTGTATATCTTTACTCTTTGGGATCTCTTCTAGTTCTTTCGTAGCTGTCCTTCCTGTTCCTAGACTTCTTCTGATTTCTTGACTGCAGTCCCTGTTCTGATCAGTGTTTGATCCAAGATATGGGAACTCTTTTACTATTTCTATTTTCTCATTGTCTAGGTTGAATTTGTGTAGATTGTCCATGGTCATTATTTTTGTTTTCTTTATCTTGAGCATAAGCCTCCCCTTGGAATTTCCTCCTTGACCTTCCTTAGTAGCTGCTCCAATTCTTTGATGTTTTCTGCTAGTAGTATGGTGTTGTCTGCCAATCTTAGATTGTTGATATTCCTTCCTCCTATTTTCACTCCTCCTCCTTCTGTGTCCAAGTTATAGCACTTCAACATCGCTTTAACTGCTGCGGCTGCATCCTAAGGAATCCTGGGACTGATAGCTGTATGAGATGCTAGAGCTCTTTGACTGAGATTTCTCAATTCCTTGCTAAACTACAAATCCTGGTATGCTATAGGGTGGCACAATGAGTTACAATTTAATCTAAGTGCTACAATTGTGTAGTATGAAATAGAGTAACGCACCAGTGTCCCCCAGTGAATTGGTTCCCTATCCCCACAATAAGTGATGCTGCCATTTCTAAACAGATGTATATTCTGGGGCTGAAATCTGCTTGGAAGGTTCCTATCCTTCCTGATGTAGGCCAGGTGTGGGCAGATTTTAGGCTTACAAGAGCTCTTTGTCTTTCTCCTATATCGCCACAAGGTCCACTCACCAAAGCCATGTGCAAAATAAAGTGACTCAAGGAGGCAGATGTAGCCCATGCTTTTAAGGACATGCTCAGCTCGGGAATTTGTTTTCAGTCCCAGACCACCAATGATCTTTTATTGACAAATCTAGCCCTGTTTTTCTCCAAGCTCCCTTGATTTCAGTAGCCTGGTTTTTCTGGGCCTGGGGAGCTTGTTGTTGCTGCTATTGTTGTATAACACAGGAGAGTTGGAAATGGTTTCCCATCTACTGCTGATCATCAGGACAGGGTGACCAGATGTTCTCTTTTTCCAGGACATGTCCTCCATTTCCACCTTTCTCACCAATTCTCTCCTCATCGACAGGAAAAGATTCACGTACAGCCAATGCAAACTCAACGTGAAGCAGTCTCTTTTTCTGTTCTTCCGCTTCTCTTCCTTTCTTCCCATTTTCTTTCAACCATAAATGGCTGAATCACTTTTGCATTTCCCTGTCCCAGGTTTACAAGCCCTCATTTCATTTCCCCCTTTAATATGGACCAATATGAGCATTATGTGTTCTTTCTCGAGAGGGAATGTGAACACATCTCTCTATCTCCTTTACTTGCCCAAAGTTCTTGCAAACTCCCTGGAGGGACAACGCTTTGAATCCCAGGAGGAATTCCAAACTGTCCTCCATTTGGAGCATGACTAAGAAGCATGCCTTTATATTTCTATGAGTGTTTTTAGCTTTTATTTCAGAATGCCCTCCATTTTTTTTTCTTGACTGTTTTACATGTTACGGCGCCTTGTAAAAGTTACGATTTGATAAAAAAAGATATGGTGAAAAGTTATGAAAAGTTGTGGTTATGACATCTGGTCAACCTGGTCCCAGAATAGGTCCTGTTTCTGTCCATTCCTGTGGAATACTTCCCAAGTTTAGTTACTCAGCTTTAAGATGACACATTTGCAGTGGCATTCCCCTGTTTCATCGTGTTTTTCGAGTGCGAGGTCCTGAGATGTGGGTTGGATGATCTCAGGTTAAGCTCCATGCAAAGACCAGCAGCAGTCTGTGCAGCCTGAAATCTGTCAAGCCACTCTTCCATTATTTTGGGGGGAATCCCACAGCAGTTCATGGTGTGCATGCATGCACACGCATGCACACCGAGGCTCTCAAAACGGAGTGCCTGTTGAAGGCTTGGCACAGAGGCAACAAGTGCAAACAGAGGGGCAGAGTGGCATGCGGAGCAGCAGGTTGCCAGACAAAGGATCCCTTCATTGGGGAAGGGGAATACGGCACACCGAGAGAAGCAAGACTTTGTGTTTTCATGTTATAAGGAGGAGGGATATGGGGGGAGAGATAGGAAGGGAGGCAGACGGAAGGGAGTGAGGGGGCCTTAGCTTGACTACAGGTAAATATTTGAGAGTGGAACTGCTTTAGGGTTTTGGACTCGGAGCTATATGTGCACAAACAGGACGCAGACGGAGATGGGGAGGCCCACCTTCTCGGAGGAGGTGGCAAGTTCATAGTATCCCCCTCCATGCTTTTTCGGACAGTCCCAACCTAAGAGGACATGGCAAGGGCAACTGGGTTTGGGGGAAAGGATTTCCCTTGCCCTAGAGAGTCTCCAAGGGGGTTATTAATATAAAATTAAGAAGAACAAACAGCAAAGTAATTTGACCGAGGAAACAATTCTTTACTTTGTTGGGCTGTGAATAAAATCATTTTATGCAACACTATGGCCATGTTTTTCTTGCCTAACCCTACCTTCATAGGAGAGAGCCAGTGTGTCAAACCCTTTGTCTTTGACGTCAACGTGGCACCCTATGGCATGCTTTGGTCAGGCCTCATCTGGAAGACTGTGTCCAGTTTCTGGGCGCCACAATTCAAAAAGGATGTGGACAAGCTGGATCATGTCCAAAGGAGGGTGACCAAAATGGTGAAGAGTCTGGAAACCATGAAGTCCTATGAGGAGAGACTTAGGGAGCTGGGTATGTTTAGCCCAGCAAAGAGAAGGTTAAGAGGTGACATGATCATCTTGTTTAAATATTTGAAGGGGTTTCATATTGAGGATGGAGCCAGCTTGTTTTCTGAAAATAGGACTTGGAACAATGGACTGAAGCTACAGGAAAAGAGATCCCATCTCAACATCAGGAAGAACTTCCTGACAGTAAGAGCTGTTCAACAGTGGAACACGGTCGTAGAGTCTCCTTTTTGGAGATTTTTAAACAGACGCTGGGTGGCCATCTGTCAGGAGTGTTTTGAGTGTGCATTCCTCCATAGCAGGGGGATGGATTTGATGGCCTTTCTCTTCCACTTCTATGGACCTTATTACACAGGGGAAATCCCATGCAGAAACGGGATTTAAAAGGTGGGGGAAACTCACAAAAGCGGGTAGATTTTCACACACATTGCTGTTAAAGTGTGCTTAACCTAAATGGAAAGTAGTCAAAAGCCGCTTCTTGTTACTTTCGGGATTTTGACTACTTTCTGTTTGGGTTAAGCACACTTTAACAGCGATGTCGTCTGAAAATCTACTCGCTTTTGTAGGGTTTTTTCCTGTTTAAAACCCCATTTCTGCATGGGATTTCCCCCCCTGTGATAAAATCCTATGATTCTATGGAGTTTATCACATGGGAGGGAATTGGCCAAATTCCGTGTAGAAATGGGATTTAAAGCCACAAAAGCAGGATCGTTTTCAGATGCACTGACCATTAATCCAAAATTAATGTTAATTAATGTTGTTATGTGCTTTCAAGTTGCGTTTGACTTATGACAGTCCTAACCTATCATGAGGTTTTCTTGGAAAGATTTATTCAGAGGAGGTTTCGCCATGGCCTTGTCCAAGGTCACCCAATAGGTTTCCACAGCCAAGCGGGGATTCACCTAAAGCAGTACACCACACTGACTTTTAAGTAATTCAATAAGCAAGATATATATTTCCAGTTTCTGTTTCTAGTTTTCCAGATTACAGTGGTTTCTGGGCTGGGGTGGAACTGGGGGATTCTTTGGTGCAGTTGCTTTACTCAGATCACTGTTCTTGCACAGAGCTGGAGATGAAGGTGGTCCACTGCTGCTTCCATTTGAATGGTGAGCGGGTTATTAAGGCCTAGTTTTTCCTGGTAGTCTGAGAAAAGAAAGATCAAGAAACAGGGAATCTTAAAATATTTTGCACATCACAATACTTTCTGCAGGGTTGGTGTCACCCGGTGCGGTAACTCATGGTGCCAACCTCCTATTGACCTCCTCCCATACCACACCATACAGAATCCTTAGTAATGTTTTTTGTACTAATGTTATTTATAAATTGGAATTCCTTGTCTGTCACGAATGTAATGGGAATAGTTGTGACATTAACAACTAACAAAATTAAAATTATAGTGGGCCCTTGGTATTCCCAGGGATACCAAAATCCGTGGATGCTCAAGTCCCCTTAAATACAATGACGTAGTAAAATGGTGTCCCTTATATAAAATGGCAGAAGCAAGGTTTGCCTTTTGGAATTTATACATTTCCCCCCAATATTTTCAAACTGTGGATGCTTGAATCTGTGGATAAAAAAAAAATCGGTGGATATGGAGGGCTGACTAGATATCTTTAAATTACAACACCATACACACAGCCTAAATGTATTTACATGTACCTTGTTTGAAAATTTGGTAAGATGCTATCTTTTTAAAGAAACTTTTAAAAATAATTTGAATTTTTTAAAACAAAGTTTAAAAATAAACAAAATAAACAAAATAAAATTTTGTATTTACAATTATTTGCAATTACTTGCAGGCGGCAAGCCTGGTGAGTGGACCAACTGCGGCTCTGCAGGACAAGTAATTGCAAAAACAATTTTTTTAAAAATTGCATGCATCCTGAGGGAGAGCCCTCCATGACAGCCATGGATGCATGCATCCCAGGGGAGAATTCTGCGCTCATGACTCCGGTTGCATCACCGATGACGCATAGATGATTGACAGGCATTTTGAAGCTCCACAAACTAGTGAGAACGACAATCGTGCCAAAAAAGAAGCAGATAAAGAAAAGACCCGCTTCCATAGTAGGAATGACGCATCGATTAGAATCAATTCACTGACCCAGAGTGAAAGTGAATTAAATGTAAGTGGGAATGAGCCCTAAATTTTACCATTGCAACGCAGGATGTCCCATTCTCTTCTCACCAGCAATATGCCACTAAATGCATCTGAGGAAGTAGACTGAAGTCTACGAAAGCTCCTGCGGCCAGCTTCTTTCTTTCAGTGAGTCTCAAAGGTGATACAAGATCTCCCTACGTACTGATTCTACAGACTAACATGGCTAGATCTTTGCATTCTATCAGTGGCAATATGGTGAGCCAATGCATCTTTGTGAACACAGAAGCACACTGCCCTCACTTTGAAATATCCAACTCCTCTTCATTTACTCACCAAGTAAAGTAGCCCTTAAGATAGCCAGCACCTCTTCTTCTATCACTTCTTGGAGGGGCAGTGGCACCTGAAAAATGGGAATGTGTCATATTGGGAAATGTGTTCAATATTCTCATTCCACCCCATCATCAGTGCAATCCAGTATTTTCCCTGCGATTGAAATTCAATATTCCCAGAGCTTTCCAAATCTCAATTTTTAAATGTTGGCATGAAAAAAAAGTCTTGTGCAAAAAGCAAAACGCTGTTGTTGTTGTGTGCCTCCAAGTCATTTTTTTTTTACTTATGGTGACCTTAAGGGAAACCTATGATAAGGTTTTCTTGACAATTTTCTTCGGAGGGGTTCTGCTCTTGTCATCCTCTGAAGCTGTTTGCTCTTTCCTGAACTACTTGATGATTTTCACTTGTCATCCAATGAGGCTTTTCTTTCTTTCTTTCTTTCTTTCTTTCTTTCTCTCTCTCTTTGTCTGCAGGTTGTGTCTTTTTTGCATTCTTCCCTGAAAGCCCAGGAACAGGCAAAAATAGGAGTAAAGCTAAAAGAAGAACCCTAAACCAACCATTGTGCCAAAATACAATCGGAAGAACATCCCTGTAGAATTTAAAGATAGTGTAAAATAGAAAAGAAAAGAAAAGAAAAAAAGATTTGCACTATTAAGCCTAATGGACCAGGATCCAGAGTATTTTGTGCCTTGAGGTCCCTTGGAAAGCATGAAGTATCCAAAGAAACTCACGGCTGCTTTGGTGTCCCGCTCGTGTTTCAGAAGCCTGCACTTGTAAATTTTATCCTATAAGGAAAGAAAGGTCAAGAGAATTAGGGTTTGCAGACTCCCTGTTTTTCAAAGTCTCTCAGTAAAAGAGATATTCGAAGGATGCATCTACACTGTAGAAATAATGCACTTTGATACCACTGCTGCAGCACCATCCTATCAAATCCTGGGGTTTGCAGTTTTACAAGGTCTTTAGCCTTCTCTGCCAAAGAGTGCTGCTACTGCACAAAATTACACATCCCAGGATGTGTTGGATGGAGCCATGACAGTTAAAGTAGTGTCAAAGTGTGTTATTTCTACATAAAATCATAGAATCACATATGAGTTTATCATACGGGAGGCTAAGTGCCCAAATCCCGTGCAGAAACTGGATTTAAATCCCAGAAATATTCTGCAAAAGTGGGATTGTTTTCAGACACATCGGGGGCATTGAGCATTAATCCGACATTAACCTGCACAGAAAGTGGACAAAAATGGCCACTTTTTACTTTTGAGAAAATCCTGAAATTAAAAAGCGTCCGGTTTTGTCTGCTTTTTGTGTGGGATCATGTCAGATTAATGCTCAGGGCCCCCGATGTGTCTGAAAACGATCCTACTTTTGCGGGATTTGTCCACTTTCTGTGCAGGTTAATTTTGGATTGATGCTCAATGTATCTGAAAACAATCCCGCTTTTGTGGATTTAAATCCTGTTTCTGAACGGAATTTGGCCGATTCCCTCCCATGTGATAAACTCCACAGAGTTGGAAGAGACCCCCAAGGGCCATCCAGTCCAACCCCATTCTGCCATGCAGGAACTCAAAATCAAAGCATCCCCGACAGATGGTCATCCAGCCTCTGTTTAAAGACCGCCAAAGAAGGAGGCTTAGTAAAATAGTGCCCTTTACATAAAATGGTAAAATCAAAGTTTGCTTTTTGGGATTTAAATATATATATTTGAATATTTTCAAGCCATGGATACTTGAATCAGTGGATAAAAAAAATTGGTGGATATAGAGGGTTGACTATACTTTAAGTGCAATCCACCAATGCACCAAACCTGACTTTCTGGAACCTAATCTTCATTCTGTCTGTACTCACCTGAGTAAGCTGGTCCGCATGATACCCACGATGGTGAGCCATCTTCCAGTGGGTGATATGTTGCCCCATGCTCCAGACCGAGCTGCCAATGCCTAGGAAGGGTGAAGTACAGGAAACAAACAAATGCAGACATAAATTGTGCAGGTTGGACACCGCCTGTTTCTTACAGCATCCTTTCAGCCAGCATCAGGCATCTTGCAACAGCCAGAAGTTTATTCAAGGATCATACATGTTCCTCCCTTGCGATCTCACCTGGATATGAGTAAAAGGAGTCACTCTCGGGTTTCTTAGGCTGGGCGGCAGCCACGCCACGTCTTTTTGCAGATGCTTCAGCCTTCTGGGCCTGGTTGCATGAGACAGAAAGAAGAGCAGAAAGGACATTTTTTTTCATTTACAAAAACCTTTATAGCAGACGTGAAAGGTTTCATGGAGAGATATAAAACAAGAAGCCAACAGTATTACCTAATACTTTCAAGTAATTCGAGTGCCCAACAGATATTCTCTTGTTGTGAGTCCCCAAAGGTGCAAAAGGAAAGAGAGCAAACCCGATTGCATAGCGTTTCTAGATACAACACTACTTTAGCGGGAGAAGAGCCTCGTGTGATAAAGGCTTTAGAGAAGATGTATTAATGTTGTAAGGATTATGTGGCTTCCCCCATGGTTTGCTGCAAAGGGAAAAGTGCGATGGGCTCAGGGTAACCAGGTGTCCTAACCGCAAAGGAGGACAAGGCACTGTAAATGTAGGGCACTGAAGAAAAACATAGGGCATTCCAAAATAAAAGCTACACTCTCAGAAATATGAATCCATGCTTCTTAGTCATGCTCAAAATGGAGGACATTGTGGAATTCCTCCTGGAGAGAAGGTTGAAATGAAGGCCATGTCCTGGAAAAGGAGGACATCTGGTCACCTTGGATGGGCTGGTCATTGGGGACAGGCTAACATTTGGCTCCTCTTGTCTCAGAGCTCTGTGCAAGGGTGGCTAATCCAGTTAGTGCTTACAGAGATTTATTATTTAACAACTTAAATAATGCCGAAATTTGCGTATCTTCCTCCTCTCTCCTCATTCCTTTTTGCCTGCTGCAACGTGTCTTTTCAACGGTTGTATGCTTTTTACAAAAACAGCTGTGAGACAGTGCGTAAGCACACGCAACTTAGCAAATTCCTTAGCTTGTCAAACAAAGGCCAGCTGGGATGAAAACAAAGGAAAAAACAAAAGAAAACAAAAAAAAATAATATACTAAAACCACTAAATTCCTGTGGAGAGCATTAGAAGATGGGTCTCTCAGGGTTGGCATTAGCATTGAGCCCCATCAGGATGCAGAGATCCTAGCAGCGCCAAAGGATGCCACACAGTAACTAAAAGTTGGAAACTTATTTTTTTAATCCTACAACTACAGTATAAACTTTGAACTGTATTCCAAAAAGCAACTTACCCAAGTTCTGGGTCTGATGCCAGACTTGTAGAGAAGGATCTCAAAATACCAATTTAGAACCAAGATCTCTGTTGGGAGATTATCGCTTTACTAATAAACCCGATTTACCTCTTCCGAGTTCAATTCGAATTTGGGATGTGGCCGGGTATGACCGCATGGAATAATACCCGGCTGCATCTGGAATTTGATTCTAAGTCGGAAAAGGTAAACTGGGTTTATTAGTCATGCGATGATCTCCTTGGTTTGGGGGCCCAATTTTTCCACCTTCTGGAGCTGAGTCTTAGGCGCAGGTGGGCACAAAGAGGGCAAAGCCAGGGGCTTGCTGTGCCCAAAACATACATCCCTCTGCTGCCATTAACTCCCTACCTCTTTTTTTGTTGACTCAGAGCTACTGTCCTCTGGTCTAGACAGCAAGATCTCAGGATTGCTGGAAATTTTGGAGGGAAAGAAAAGTACAGTTTACAAGCTGGCGGAGAAAGATAAAGCATTGTCATTGTGTGGATGATGGGTGATGCAGTGATGCTCTTTGACACTCAGCAGAATCTGCAGGACAAGCTGGCTGCTGTGATCCACAGCCACTTTGTATCTCTTACCATCAGCTTCTCTTCTTCAGGATCCTGTCTTCCTCAGTCAAGAAGATACATTGTAAAGTCCAAAAGTATAGATTTATTAATGCATATAAAAGAAAAAATAAGATAACTAAGTAAAATCCATTGTGATGAACTTATCCAGTTCAGCCATGAGAGATTACATCTTTAGCAGATGCAAAAGCATGGGATCCCAACTTGTTGTAGTTAAAAGTTAATAAGAAGTTACAGACCCATGTTTCCAGATCCAGGAGTTACATTGTAAAAGCAGAATAAGCATACTCAAAAACTAAAAGCCTAACTCCTTGGTTAAAACCACTGCAACACCCATCATCCATACACTGACAAGCATTTCATTCCCATCCCCATTTCACCTGCCATTACCAAGGACGGAAGGGGAGAAACCAAGCTACTTTCTTCTAACGATCCGATAACATCAAAAATCCACCAAACAGCGATCCCTTTATTGGACCAACCAAAAATGCACAATATACATCTTGCAAGCTTTCGAAGCTCTACTGGCTTCTTCATCAGGCAAGGTATTAAAAACCATACAGGAGGGGCTGGGAACGAAGATGTTAATCATAGGCCTGCATTTTGCTGTTTTTGTTCTCAGATCAGATGGTACGGAGGGGTATTTCTTGAAGCCTGGCACCTAGGAGATTTTCAGACACGGGGAAAAAGCCGGGAGTAAAAAGCATAATCCCAGCATAATCGCACGATCGCGCTGGAGATTTTCAGACAATGTTGTGCTCATCCAGGACTTCTCCCATGAAGAACCTGGAGTGCTCCTGCAACAAGCCATTAATAGGATAGTCCCATGAATGACTTCTCAATAGTGCGAATGAAGCGCTTCATTTGCACTTCATTTGCACTATTGGGGAAGCAACCAGGGACATGTACCCACACTGCATTTTGGCGGAGGCAATCCATTCTCATTGCCCGAATCATTCAATGGATTTCTGTCTTCTGTTTGAGATATGGGACACAATTTTGTTTACACTGGATTAAAAGAATGTGGTGAAGTAATACATTTTATTTTATTGTAATTTATTCTGTTCAAAAAACTCTCACTTATTCCTAGATGTCTTAAAACATCTCTATTCTCCTTTTGATTTTTTTTGGGGGGGGGCATTGCTTCTGTGTCTTCGCATGAAGTGACAGTGCAGCATTTGCTGGGAAATCTCAGTTTCTTACCTTGAATGTTCATCCTCCAACTCAGATTCCACGGCCACGGCTGAACCTCTCTGCAGCAAGGTTTATAGGCGAGAAGGGATTTTATTTATTTGTTTCATTTATTTGCCACCTTTCTCCCCGAGTGGGACCCAAGGCAGCTCACAAAAGAAATCAATTAAAAACGACAATACAATTTTGCAAACAATTAAAATCATCATCTTTAAAACAGCATGAAATTAAAAATGTATGAAAAGTTAAAAAGAAGAAAAGCACACACCACAATAAGAAGACTCTCGGCTTACATATTAAAAGCTATGGTTGTATGCCTAATAAAGGTTGAATGAATGAAAACGAAATGAATGAAAATGAATGCTCGAACAACGAAGTCTTTGCCTGCTAGTGAAAGGAAAGCATGGAGGGGGCGAGCCTAGCTTCCAGTGGAAGGGAGTTCCAGAGGACAGGAGCAGCCACCAAGAAGGCCCTCTCTTGTGTCCTCACCAAGAGAGCCTATGATGATGGTAGAAATGAAAGAAAGCCTTCCCCTGAAGATCTTCGACCTTACAGGTTTGTATGGGGAGATATGGTCTTTCAGATAGTCTGGACCTTTCAGATAGTCTGGACCTAAACATAGGGGCTTTATAGGTCATGACCAGCACTCTGAATCGTGCCTGAAAATGAACCGGTAGCCAGTGATGCTGTTTCAAAAAGGGAGTTACCATATATACTCAACTATGTTGACCTCATGTATAAGTCGAGGGCAGGTTTTAGAGCCAAAATTATGGATTTTGATATGACTCGTGGATAAGTCAAAGGTAAAACTTAAGGCCATGTAACAAAGGATCTACAGGATGAAGCAAAGGACCATAATGGCAAACAATTTACAAAATTCCAGCACGGATCATAACTGTTTGTGTTCACCCTAAAGGCTGGATGGATCTAAGAATAGAGGAAATTCAGTGCTTCCAGGACAGATTGTACTCTCACCTTTCACCAGGGGATGGTTCCTTTTTATATAAAGTCCAGTACTTACATTGATCCGTGGATAAGTCAACTTAGGTTTTTTGGGTCAATTTTTGGACTTATACATAATTTTTTAAGACTTATACATGAGTACATACAGTATGTGCTCCCTATAACTGGCCCCGGTCAGTATTTTCATCCCACTGGAGTTTCTGAGACATTTCCAAAGGCAGCCCCATGTAGCATGCATTACAGTAGTCCAAATAAGATGGAGTCACCAAGGCATATGTCACCACATCCAGATCTGATATCTCAAGGAATAGACACAGCTGGCACACTAGTTTTTGCTGTGTTAATGCACTGAAATACTGAAACCTGAGTTGAGTCCAGGAAAACACTCAACCTGTGAGCCTGAGATTTCATGGGGAGTGTAACCCCATCCAGCACAGGCAGAGCCCCTCTTTCCTGATCTGTATTTCAGCTGACCAGGAGCACCTCTGTCTTGTCTGGATTAAGTTTCAATTTGTTTGCTCTCATCCACTCCATTACTGACAACAGACATTGGTTCAATACCAAGGAGGTTACTGCACAAAGTGCTAATGATGGAACTGAAATGGAATTACAGCCTGGGATTCCTCTCCTTTTCGCACGACGTCGTCATTCATCCATTGCTGATCCTTTGTTATACCGTTATTATTGCACAATTTTGCATTGACAGGTACCTCCCATTAATGCCAAATTGTACAATAATAATGGTATAATGACGGATCAGCAACAAATGAGTGATGACGTCGTGCATAAAGGAGAGGAATCACAACTCCATTTCTATTCCATCGCTAGCGCCTTGTGTGGTAATCTCCCAAGGTACTTTCCTTGGAATCAGATGGGAAGGAGAGATAGAGTTAGGGGTCATCAGCACATTGGTGACACCAAACTTCCATATTCCAGAGGACTTCTCCCAGCGGTTTCATGTAGAAATGGCAAGGAGGACAAAACTGAACCCTGGGGGACCCCACAGTTCAATGGCTCAGGTATCGAACAGGAGTCTCCCAACACCATCATCTGAGTTTGCCTCTTCAAGAAGGACTGGAACCATGGTAGAACAGCCTCTAAACCCCATCACAGAGAGGAGCCCCCTCCATAGTTCTTAACCCTAGCCCTAGCTCCATCCCTAATCCTAACCCTAGACTTCATGAGCCAGAAGCCCCAGGCAGTATGGATAGGATGATATCCTGGGGGATGAAGCCACAAATATCTACAGCAGTGATTCCTGCAATCTGGTATTCCAGGTGTTTTAGACTTCAGCTCCCAGAATCCCAGACCATTGGACAAGATGACTGAAGCTTTTGGGAGCTGAAGTCCAAAACACCTGGAGGATCAGAGTTTGAGAATCACTGATCAAGAAGATGGCCAAGGTAGAGAACCAATGCTCTACCATCTCTTACATTCCTTTATATATTCTTTCCCTGCTCACTCTCACCACAAAAATCTCTCGTGTGCAGGTTCTGGGTAAGCAAGCAGAAGATCCACTGACCATCTTAGTTGGTTTTAAATGTCCTGGTTGACCAACCATTCATGGGTAACAAAGGGAAAGAAAAGATAACATTCACAGGCCTACCCTATCCTCGCCTTCAGGTACATCATGGTTCGTGATCGGTGGTATGCTTTAAGAGGGAGAGAAGGAACAAGTCAGGGAAATGTCATACCTTTCAAAGAGTGAGAACTTGGCAGCCTGGGCTGGTCTTTCTTCTCTGCCAAGGTTTGAAAACTGTACTGCAGAGTAAATCCCAGTCACCCAGTGGTTAACCAGCTGAAGTTGTACAAGGAGCACTGGACCTTTGTAGCTGGTCCCAGGAAAGGGTTAAGAAAGCAGTTTTTGTTTATGTAAGAAGACATAACCTACTTTTTAAGGCTGGGACAGGTAAAGTCCGGCCCTGGGACTTTTTCTGTGAGTCTTGACCCTTCCAGACTCAATGGTTTGTCTTTTACTTGACCCAAAAGTTGACTTGCTTCTCCGGAAAGGTGAAATAGGTTGCAACCTACCCCCCCTACCCCCATGTACTGCTTAACTTTTTGAAAACCCTGTTTTGCATAAGTATACAGTATATGGATTTCTGGCCACTTCCATTCTTGTCCTTTTTGTCCATGGACATTTTCGGGCCTGTGGAGGGTCTCAGGGACGGAAAATCAACCCCTGGACCCACTGCAGTCCCGAGGCCTGTTTTAGGGTAAGCCCTCTCGAGGTGGTGTACAATAACATTTAAGAACTACAAAGATCAAAACCAGAAACTCAAATAACATTGTCCAAACACAACAGCCCTAGCACAATCCCAACTCACATTGCACACTTAAGTAAATAGGGATGCCTTGAAGGCTCTTGTACCTTTCAACGTTCTCGCTCAGAAACACCGTTGGTCTTCTCAGGACTGCTTTCTGCAACAATAGCAATAGACATTCCTAAACATTAGGAAGAACTTCCCGATAGTAAGAGCTGTTGGACAGTGGAAGATGTTGCCTCGGAGAGTGATGGAGTCTCCTTCTTTGGGGGTTTTCAAACAGAGGATGGATGGCCATCTATCAGAGGTGCTTTGATTGTGTATTCCTCCATGGCAGGGCATTGGACTGAATGGCCCTTGTGGTGTTAGGCATCTCATTTTTATTTTAGCCTCCAAATTTTGCTTTCTGGGAAATGGGTATTTTGAAATGGATCATGACCACCATGGCAGCAATCTTGAGGATGAGCAAACTCCCATATCCCTGTGACATCCATCTGTGAGAGTACCCATAGTCCCAAATATACCCCAATAGCCAGAAATGAGCAAAACAAACCGTGGTTTGCTTGGTCATCAGCAGGAAAATTCACAGTTCAAATAACAGTCCTTGGCCAATATAAACTATAGCTTAATGTGACATGTGAACATGGACATTAAAGTCAAGAATAACTTCCCTCCTAGACCTGGTAGAAAGGTTTTCTAGTCCAGCACCCGGTTGCCATTCTTGACCCCCTTCCAATGTTTAAATATAAAGAAATCCCACTGTCCAGGGATACCAACCAAGAGATAAATGGAGAAGCCTACCTTGGTTTGCTCTTCCGAAATGATGAAGGTAAACAATCTGGATAACCTTTTAAAAACAAAACAAAAGAAGTACCATGTCAAAAATACATCCTTGCCTCAGGGCAATGTTTTCTCTTTCACCTCTAAGCCCTTTACCGCTTACTAGCAGCCCCACACTCGCAGGGAAACTTATTCTGCCATTGCATACACCATTCTGAATTTTTAAAAAAATAATAATACAGGTTGAATCTCCCTTATTTGGAATTCCGAGATCCAAAACACTCCAAAAACCAACACTTTTTCCCCCATGGGTGGCTGTAGTGACTCCTTTGCTGTCTGACGGTTCAATGTACATAAACCTTGGCCCAAAATTATTACAAATATTGTATAAAAATGGATGAATTTTGTGTTTCGACTTGGGTCCCATCTCCAAGATATCTCATTATGTACGTATAGGCAAAGCCCAGTATTCCAAAATCCCCCAAAATTCTGAAATCCAAAACACTTCTGATCTCGAGCATTTCTGATAAGGGAGACTCAACCTGTAGTTTATTTATTTGGATCTGCAATGGTAGAATAATATATTTCTTCTCTTGGTCCCCCCCCCCCAAATTTCATTATAGGAGATTAGGAGAGTCAGAGCCCTTTTGTGTTTTGGTCAGTTAGTGTTTTCTGTATTACTCGGTTTATATTTAACCTTTAGTGTCATATCTGAAAATGGTAATCTCTTAATCCTGCAATGTTTTCACACTAGGCTTTGTTTTCCCCTCCTACGATTTTGGCAACAGCTCCATATTCTTCTATCCCGCCATGAATTTGAAATTTTGCCCAATATTCCAGCATTATCTTGGTCTCGTACATGGGATGCTTATGTTTCTGTGGCTGTGGCTGTGGCTGTGGTTGTGCTTCCTCATCCGGCACTTTCTGCAACAACATTTTTAGATTTTAAGTGATCTTCCCAGCAAAGAGAAGTCTGTTTCCAACCCTCTCCAACCTCCCAACCCTAAAAAGAATATATCTTCTTGTCTTATGAATAACCACATTATCAGACTCAGTGTCTAAAAATCCATCCTAGTGTGCAGCCCTATTGTCCCCTTTCTCCTCTGTCTCTGGGGTCATTCAGACGTTGCTGTTTTTTAGCAAGACTATGCGAATAATCTCACTCCCATGTTCCAGTTTTGTTGTTCGCACAATTTTTTAATCAGATCTCAGTTTTGTTGCTGACATGTGCCAGCACTCGAATAAAGATGGAGTCGACGATGTGAATGTATTCGAAACATGTTCAAGGCATGCAAGGAGTACAAGAATGTATTTGAAAAAAGTTCGAGGTGAGTTTTTATCCCAGGTCTATTTGCTTCAGTTGTACACACTGCAAATAAACTTGGGGGAAACCTCAACATCAATTATCCTGGATTAAGTGCGTTTTTTTGGCAGCCCCCCAGAAACTTAGAAGCATTCGAGATACATGCGAACAGCAAAGATTCAACCCAAATTTAACCCAGATTCATTTCAACTTCAGACTTAGAAGCATTCGCGATGCATGCGAACAACAAAGATTCAACCCAAATTCAACCCAGATTCTTTTCACCGTCTGAATAACCCTCCTATAACATCTGCCTTGTTGTATAAAAGCAAAGATCCATACAGTCTAATGATCTGGGTGTACCAAAAACCAGCTAGATATTTCCAAGGAAGCCCATAAGAAGAGCAAAAGGTAAAGTGCCCCCCAAATGCAAGTACATCACAAAAGAGAGGCACTAATTTGAAGCAGGATTAATTTGTGAAATTTAAGCAGCGTGACCTTATTTTCTTTGCATGAGCTTATGTGCATTTTCTTACATTTTTGCACAATGCGTGTGAAAAAACAACTATAATGCCTCTTGTTACTCATAACAGAAGAACAGTTCTTAACAGGACTTGGAAACGTTACTTGTTTGAACTGTAATTCCCAGAATCCTTCTATCATGGCCATAGTGGCTGGCTAGAGGGTAACAACTTTAAAAGCTTTGAAGCTCAGATTAGTAGGCACCCATCTGTCTGGAAACAGCAAAATGTGGATGGCGCATATAGTGGAAAGAACTACAGTTGCATCATAATGGCAATACGAAGTATGAGCTGTACTTGCATCTACAACAGACAGAACATGTGCTTTTTTCTTATTTCTCATCAACTATGAGATGTACAAGTTAGGCAATACTTGTAAAACTTAAGTATCATGACCTTATTTTCTTGCTTTCCTCCTGCATCCCAAAACTCTTAAGGAATCTGACAAGTTTTCTAGGCAACTTTGTAGCCCTTCCTCCCTGAAATTTAAATTTAAATTTAAGTGGGGCTTGGTTCCAGAAAATCAAACCTTCCTCTGAGGATGCCAAAATCCATGGATGCTCAAGTCCCATTGTATACAATGGCACAGTAAAATTGTGTCTCTCATATAATATTGCAAAATAGAGGTTTGCTTTTGGGAATATATTTTTGGGGTTTGGGATATTTTCAAGTGGAAACATCTGTGGAACCCGCAGATGGAGAATCCGTGGATATGGAGGGCCAACTTCACTATAAAGGCAGGAAAAATGGAACAAACAATGGAACCAAAAAAAGAGGAAATGTACAAACTTACCTTCTCTTCCACAAGAGGAACATCTGAGCTGAAGACTTTTCTTAAACTTTATGAAAGACAGAAAACCCAGGTCAAGTATGCATCTTGTTCTACGGCTAAAAATGGGGATAGGGCTGTATATGCCACACAGCTTCCCCAGGGTGACCAGATGTCCTAACCGCAAAGGAGGACAAGATACCACAAAATGCAGGATGCTCAAGAAAAGTGTAGGACATTCCAAAACAAAAGCTAGAAACACTCATAGAAGTATGAATTCCTGCTTCTTAGTCATGCACAAAATGGGGGACATTGTGGAGATCCACCAGGAATATCAGGGCAGAAGGCTGAAATGTAGAACATGTCCCTTAAAAGGAGGATATCGGATGGTCCTGAGCTTCCCCCACTCCACTAAAGGGCCTAGGAAGAGTCTTTGCACCTGGTTCATCATGGCTGCTTCAGTGTGACCAACCGCATCAGTGCTGGTTTAGCATGGCCAATGGATTGTGGCCCTTTCAACATGGTCACTTGAGCGCAGCTCTTTCACCACTTATAGGAGCGGATGATTCAACGCTGTTCTTTCAGCGCTACTCTACCACCAAGCCCATTTCGCCACAGGCATCGGAGTGGCCAAAGATGATCAGATGGAGTGGGTTGAGTGGGGAAAGTGATCAGATGATGGGAGTGAAGTGGAAAGATGGTCAGATGAAAGGTGGTGAGTGGGGAAGACACTCAGTGCTCTGAAATGGCCACCATGCTGAACGAACGGTGTTGAATTGTCTGCTGAACTCTTAAAATCGAATCAAATAATTAAAGATTTAGAAGAGACCCCAAGGGCCATCCAGTGCAACCCCTGCCATGCAGGAATACACAACCAAAGCACTCCCAACAGATGGCCATCCAGCCTCTGTTTAAAGACCTCCAAAGAAGGAGACTCCACTATATTCCAAAGCTGTGTTTTCCACTGTCAAACAGCTCTTATTATCAGGAAGTTCTTCCTAATGTTGAGGTGGAATCTCTTTTCCTCTAGTTTGCATCCCTTGCTCCGTGTTCTAGTCTCTGGAGCAGCTTGCTCCATCCTCAAGATGACATTCTTCAAATATTTAAATATTGGCCGCACCTAGATGGCTGTGATCAACTAGCTGTGCTAAACCTGCCATGCTGAATTGGCATTACCGAAATGTCCACACTGAAGCGGCCGTGATCAACTGGTCACATCAAGCATCCCATTCTGCCCAGTAAACTGGGGGATGTCTTCTCCATAGCCAGTCAGCCTCTGTATGTGGAGCATGCCAGAAGTTGTGCCATCTTGTCCTTCACTTCAGCCCAGCCCTGGAAGAAGGAGCCTGCCCCATAAGGAGATCCGTCTTGAGATTTTCTAAACCACTCAGAGTATGGAAAGTGGGTGAAATGTATTGATTTGGATGGAGGAGGCTCCATGCACAACGATCTCTGCAGGTGGAGAATTACCTCCGAAAATTGTATTAGCACTGACCAGCTAAAAGGTTTCTAAGGTTGCTAGTGGTGAAAAATGATCTGGCGGCTTCCGTGGGATCATTAATTTTTTGTTCCAGGAAACTAGATGCCAACCGGAGGCAGGGCAGGGGAGCCAGAGACTTTGGAGAAGTTTCTGTAGCTTTGGGCTGACCAATGGATCTGGCAAAGAAAGGGTACAGGGGTACAGGTGGTGATGACCTGATGGGATTTGGGTTTATGGAGGGCAGGACAGAGAGTGTGATCCAATGTTTGAGACACATTACCGCCCTAAGGATGTAGCTGAACAGATCTAGAGAAATTCTCACCCCGAAAAGTAGCCAAAAGGGAGCATGGATATCTTCCGTTTACTTCCACTGCCGCCGCCTCCTCCTCCGCTGCTGCCTCTTATCTTCTGCAAAACAGACTGAATCTAGTTATAAAAGGATTGCCTTACCCACAATATGCCCAAGTCTCTCTCACACCTTATAGCAGAGCAGAAATGGGGGTCTCCCAATCTTCCCCAGGTTTCTTACCTCTCTGCATTGAGCCCATAAGCTTTGAGGGGGCCTGGGAGGAAAAAACCAAGCAGAAAAGATCGGATTCAGGTAAGAGAAACAGAGTTGGGAACAACAATAAGAAACCATACACTGAAAAGATTTCACACGTGAATGAGAGAGAGAGAGATGAACTGGAGTAGAAGAGAAATAAAAAGAGGCTGATGTTGATGTTGGGGGGGCTCAGCTTTTATTCTTTCTTCCTTTCTCTCACCTTGAGATCAGTTTATTCTGCTCCACCTGCTTTTTCTCCTCCTTCTCCATTTCCTTCTCCATTGTTTCATCCTGCAAAGTAGGATATCAAGGGTATAGCGATGGGGTGGAACAAATGGGGACAATGACCCCAAAGAAAAATCCTATTCCCCCTGCCATGAAATTTTCCTTCACTCCTCACATTTCTAGCATTGTAGCCACTTCAGATTTCATTCAGACCATTGAGATAGCCAGAGTAAAGGAGCAGGCAAAGGAGATTATCGCATAAGGATATAAACCAGTATATCTGAAAAATCAGTCACGACTATCGCTCTTATATTTTCAGTGTTAACCTTTCCTTGGTGACTTTGAAGATTATTGCATCAGGATATAAACCGGGTTCCCTGAACTGGCTTAAAATTAGAAGTGGGTGGCATCCTGGTAATATCAGATGAAATTGCCGCCTGGGTGCAGCCTGGATCCATCGCCGCTCCGAGGCCATTTTTTGAAGCCAGAAAACCCCCAGCTTCGAAAAGATGCGCGAGGAGCACCCATTTGAGCGGTGATGGACCCAGAAGAGAAGGAGGAGAAAAAGCAGGGCTATCATATCCCCTCTTAACCGTCTCTTCTCCAGGCTAAACATACCCAGTTCCCTAAGTCGTTCCTCATAGGGCTTCATGGTTTCCAGACCCTTCACCATTTTAATTGTCTTCCTCTGGACATTTCTCTTCTTCCTCCCTCTTCCCTTCTCTAACCTGCAAACTGGGATTGTCCATCTCCTCCTCATCCTCTGAGAATGGTGACAATTCATCCAGCAAAGTTATATTGTCCCAATCCTTTCTCGGCTTTTCCTTCTCCGTGAATTTTCCTGCATCCTCCACTATGGGTTTCTCTCCTTCTTCCTCTGGTTTCGATGGTTCTCCTTCCTTCTCGGACTCTTCTTCAACCAGAAGCTTCTCCAATTCATCCTGCAGTAGATGTTCCACCGTCTCCTTGACCACCTCTTCATCGGATGTGATCTTCTCTCCTTCATCCTGTTGGAACACCGACGGGACTTATTTGATTTATTAGATGAGAAGGCATGGCTCATTGGAAAAAATAATAATGCTAGGCAAGGTGGAGGGAAGGAGAAAGAGAGGAAGACTGCATGCTAGATAGATGGATTCTGTTAAGGAGGTCACGGGCATGAATTTTGCAAGACCTAAGGAGAGCGGTGGAAGATAAGGGGTCTTAAGGCTGTCTCGTCCATAGGGTCAGCATGAGTCAGGGTCGACCCAAGGACGGCCAACAACAAGAAGTGTGTATGTGTGTGTGAGAGAGAGAGACAGAGAGAGAGAAATGAAAGCTGGTGAAAGGAGAGATTAGATCCATAGCCCTGTCTCCCCAGGAGTGTTTTCTTCTTGGTATCAATTTTTACCTAGCAAGTGAACTATTTGCTTTACTGGCTAGGCTGATGGGGAGTTGCAGGCCAACATCATCTGGAGCATCTGTCTGGGATGCTTTGATTTTGAGTTCCTGCATGGTGAGGGGGTTGGACTGGATGGCCCTTGGGGGTCTCTTCCAACTCTATGATTCTATGAACCTTATTGCTAATCCTTGCTTTTTAAGGGCTTTTGGAGGGTGAGGGCTGGCTTTCTTAAAAATGGAACTTGGTGTCTTCCAAAGTCTAAGCAATAACCTTCATATCATTCCCCAATCTTTCTCTCTTTTTAAAAATAATTAGGCCAACATACCTTTGCGCTCGTTGCCTGCTTTGCGGCAGCCTTCGTAGCACCGGGATCCTCCACGTTGCTCACATTCTGCTCCATTTGGAAACCTCTTGAAAGAAGAAAGAAGAAAAATGTGAGTAAAGCTCACTATCATCCACGCTCGTCCCATATCTGCTATGTTGAATGCTTACATGCCATCAGAAAGAGAGGACAGGAGAAGAGACAGTATTTGCTTATGGGTACGGATTCCAATTTGAAAATAATTTTGGTCATTTCAATAGAAATGTGACACTTAATGGGGATGGCGATAGCCAAGATTGGAAAGAGGTCCATGTGAATTATGAATGGCACTCACCTTTACCAACCAGTCTTGATGATCCTACCTTTGTTCCTATAAGGTAAGAATGTAAGAATGTAAGGTAAGAATGTGAGAAGAAAACTTCCAGTCTTTTCCTTTGCTCAAGGAAAGGAACACAGAAGACACAGAAGACTCAAAACAGTTGTGTGGTGTTATGGCAACAGAAAACCAAGGAAACCGAGGTTCTATCTGTTTGTTCCTTTACAGTTTGTTCCTTTTTCCACCATTCTTCTTTTTTAATACCAGCCCATCTTCCTTCCCTTTCATAGCAGCCAACGCAGATATCCTTTGCTTAGAATATCTATTCTAGAGGATCATTCAGATGTTGTTGCTTTTAGTGCAACTATGCAATACAATCAATCAATTCTTTATCACGGCCATTTGGCCAGCACAAAATAAAAAGAAAATAAAAATAAAAATAAATAGAAAACACATATTTAAAAACTCTATAAAATAGTAGTAAACAATCAGTTATTACAAGAGCATACCAGTATACAATAAGTTCTTACAAGAGCATACCTTTGGTTAGAATATCTATTCTAGAGGATCATTCAGATGTTGTTGCTTTTAGTGCAACAATACAATACAATACAATCTTTATTACGGCCAAAGGCCAGCATAAAAAAACAACAACAAATTCACAGCTTATAAAATATATAATAAACTTTGTCTAGGTTGAATTTGTGTAGATCTTCCATGGTCATTATTTTTGTTTTCTTTATCTTGAGCGTGTGTTTTCAGGTTTGACCCAATGGTTTGTCTTTGTAGCTGTCCATGGTATCCTTAGCACTCTTCTCCAGAGCCACATTATCTCAAAGGAATTGCTTTTCCTCTTCTCTGCTTTCTTCACTGTCCAGCTCTCGCATCCATACATGGCAACAGGGAATACAATGGCTTGTACGATTCTAACTTTTGCGCTCAGGTGTATACCTTTACACATTAGGATCTTTTCTGGTTCTTTCATAGCTGCCATTCCCATTTCTTCTTCTGATCTCTTGAATGCAGTCCCCATTCTGATCAACGTTTGAGCCGAGGTACGGTGACTCTTTTGCTATTTCGATTTCCTCGTCGTCTAGGTTGAATTTGTGTAGATCCTTCGTGATCATGGTAGCAATGGTTGGCTGGCATCCCAGCTGCAAAAATGTCCCCACAGTGGAAGAACATGATTTTTGCATTACTTGGAAAGTTCACTTGATCTCCCATCTCCTTGGCAGATCATTAGAAAATCTATTATATAGAAGACAGAGCCCATTAGAGGTCCTTGGGGGCATCACATTCTCGCTCTCTCTGGCTCTCTCTTTGTCTTTTGAATGATCTCTCTCTTAACCTCAGATTTCAGAATTTATACTTGCACTTGCCATAGATACACACAATCACACCCCTTTTGTGTAAGGTGGCCATGTATCCTCTTTTATAGAGCGCCCAGGCCTCTATCACAAGAGCTGCCGTCCAGAAAACAGTCCTTTTGAAAGCATCCCCAATTTGTTTAAAGATGAAGAGGCTTTGTTTTACTCTTTTGTTGATGTCAGGGCAGTATACAGAGATGTTGACCAAGGTAGCAAAATTTTGCATTGCTGAATTAAGATGCATAAAAATTTAGTAAATGATTAGGTTTTTACTATTTGTATATGCAGTTATATTTTATGACTATATTTATGACTTATATTTACATTCATATTCATATTTGACTGATGTCCGTAGGTGTGTGTATCTTAGTAATGTTCATAGCATGTATGTATTTTATGTATTCCTATGAATTTGGGAATATGGCCATATAATATGGTCACTGACCACAATAAAATGATTGATTGATTGATTGATTGATTGATAAAGACTAGGAGACTTTGAAGAAGTCTATCTACACCTAGCAGGTCCACAATTCACCTGCTCACATTTTCCTCCACTTGAGTGAAATGTATTGTAATTCTGCTTAATTTTTTAAAAAATATCTAATTTTGCATCTGTATATAAATTAGCATATACAAGTTTGTACAGATTGAGGGCCTCTTTTGTCCTCTTGTTTTGGTAATGTGCAAATGGATATCCTGATCATTAGACAGTGCAGGATGGTTGTCTCAGACTGCATCTACACTGCAGAATTAATGCAGTTTGACACTGCTTTAACTGCCAGGGTTCAGTGCTATGGAATTCCGGATTTTGTAGTTTTGTGAGATCTTTAGCATCTGTGAGAGAGTTCTGGTGCCACAACAAATCCCATGACTTCATAGCATTAAGCAACGGCAGTTGAAGTGGTGTCAAACTGCATTAATTCTGCAGTGCGGATGCAGCCTCAGGTACCAGGTTTAGGACAGCTTCTCTGAAGATGTGAGCCACAGATGCTGGCGAAACGTCAGGAATAAAATGTTCTAGAACATGGCCACATAGCCTGAAAAAACCCACAAAACCCCCCATGTCCTACATTAATTTGTTAATGTTAAAATTGCCACAAGAGAGGAGAGAAGACTTTTGTGGGATTTTCTGCCTCATGTGTCAAAATAACAGGGCTGCCTTTAGGTGCCATGAACTTTGACTTATGGTGGGGAACTACTTGCTGTTCTAAGTCAGATGCCTTGAGCCTCTTCTCTGCAAGATCACTTTATTTCCGTTTTCTAGGATATCACACTCTTCCAGTGCTTTTAACATGGCCTGGGCACCAAGAGAGGTTGCTAATTTGGGCACCTTGTTCCCTTTGGACAGTCGTGTGAAAAAGAAATCCATAGTAGGTCCATAGAAATCAGAGAGTTGGAAGAGACCTCAAGGGCCATCAAGTCCAGCCTCCTGCCATGAATCAACCCAACTGATCCCATTGCTTTTACTTTAGTCAGGATTAACAATGGGATTTAGGTCTTGGGTGTTTTTAATTTTAATGGCATACTCTGTGTACCTTTGGTTGTTGGCTGGAGCTGCCCTTGTAACATCCACCTTGGACCATCTCCGGAGCTTACCTCTTGTGCCATCACAAGGTCCCCTCTAGGTCTCAGATTTTGCCTCCGAAATCTCAGGGCCTGGGAAAGCCTTTACATACAGGCACAGCACCCACTTGTTCTTGGTCCCAGACAACGCAACGTCTTGGATCGGCTTAATATATTTACATCCCGTGTCTTGAGGACAGAGGCAAGCACAGAGACAGGAGCCACTCTTGTGTAGTTTTGGTTTTAATTTCTGGAAGACAAGACCCCCTCCATCCCAAAGAAAACAAATGCTTCCTATATAGAGAGTCAAAAACAGGCACATCTGTGAAGTGAAGGATGGAAAATAGGAAAATAGGAATCCTCCCCATCGCCTACACCTGGCTCTCCCCAGCCCTGCCCAGATGAAAAGCACTTTCCAGATTTGTGAAGTCGAAGGCTTTCATGGCCAGCATCCATAGTTTTTTGTGGGGTTTTTTTGGGCTGTGTGGCCATGTTCTAGAAGAGTTTCTTTCTGACGTTTCGCCAGCATCTGTGGCTGGCATCTTCAGAGAATGCTGGCATGGAAGAGTGTGTGTGTGTGTGTATATACACACACACACACACAGAGTGAGACCCTGCATAGGGAGGAGTGATTCCCATGTAAACTGTATGTGTGTGTGTGTGTGTGTGTGTGTGTGTGTATATATATATATATATATATATATATATATATATATATATATACACACCCACTCGCTTCCATTCCAGCATTCTCTGAAGATGCCAGCCATAGATGCTGGCGAAACGTCAGAAAGAAACTCTTCTAGAACATGGCCACACAGCCCGAAAAACCCACAAAATTTTTTCCAGATTTGATCCAACAGCACCTGGAGGAAATCCAGCAAAGAGAGAGCACTGGTGAGGAAACACACACTCTCCATTTTCAATTTTTATATTCCTCTCCATCATTATGGGTGGTGATGGTGGGCTTTCAGAGGGAAACAGTGGCTCTTCTTGTTAGACAATGTGACACAGAAGCTGAGAACAACGCTTGCAGAAAATAATGGTCCACATGCACAGATCTATGCTTCTCCTTCCCGGAGGCAGCTGTCAAGGACTGGGGATACCACAGCCATTTACTGGTGAGAGGGAGGGAGTGGGATACAACTGGTTGGTGCTGAGAAAAGAGAAATGGATCTCCAGTGACTCCGATCTGTAAACTGTGGCTGGAATGGGTGCTACCTGGCCACTTCCCCTTGCCCCCAAGATGTGGTAGTACCCTTGGGACTTGACAGCTACCTTGGGCAGGAGGCTGGACAAGGAGCTAATGCGTTGTTCCTGGTGCTAATTCTAAAAAAGAGAGATCTACCTATGCAAACCAAGTTATGTGCACCTGTCTCATTGACAGGGTTCCATCCTCTTTTGCTGGCTTTCTGACAAAAAAATCATTCCTTTTCCCAAACCCGCTAGAACACTGGTGATGGGAGCAATAGGTCTGTGTTCCCTGCAAACCCTGGTACAGAATGATGCAGAACTGTCACGGCTTCCCACAAAGAACTCTGGAAATAATCGTTTGATGAAGGTGCTGAAGCTTCTTCCTTGAGCATCCCGGCCTTGCTTAATGTTACAGGAACGACAGTTTCCACCAGGATGCTGTGCCGCCTCCGCCATGAGGAAAGGAACAACAGGTAGGAACGTTGCTCAATCCTGTTGTGTAGATATGCTTGTAAGATGACTCACAAAGGAGGAAGGGTTGTGTGCGTGATGGTGTGGTGTTGAGGAGGGCATGCAAGAGGAGGCAGGCCTGGCACTTGGAGGGAGGGATGGGAGCGTTGCTGGCCCTTTGAGGAGAGTCGAAGACAGACAAACATACAGGCCCACACACAGAGACAAAGCTCTCACTTGCACTTGGGGTGCACATGGGGGATCCTAGTGTGGGAAGAAGGCTGAGCTGGGAGCATCATGCATAAGGAAAGAGGACTGTGATGCCAGAGTTCATTCCCATCCAAAGCAAGGAATTCCATTGGCACTGCAAACGAGGGTAAGGTTCCTTGTGTCAATTGGGAGGAAAGGCATCTACTTGGAAGTAAAAGAGTGGGACAGGGTTTGCTGTGTAAGGGCTCGCTCCATTTGGGACCTCCTGGAACGAAGAGCTAAGACATCTTGAGTTTCACCTTGCTGGGCACAGAAAAGAGTGAAGGGATCTGCACCACGTGTCAGGAAAAGGCTCCAAACCAGGTGCCATCCTAGTCCTGTCCTTAAACGGACTCGCCTTTGTCTCGGGTCCGGCTCAGCAGAATCATGGGCAATCCCGGAGGCTCACCAATGTTGGCACGGTGCCGAGCCCGAGGACGCATGCGGCGGGGTGGCCTCGCCGAAGGTGGTCCCCCGTCGCTCAGGGCATCTGAACTCTCATCAATGAAAGCCAGGTTTTCACCTGAGTAGTCTATAGGTCGTAGTGGGATGGCATTGCGGGCATTCATCTGGGCCACACGCTGTGTGGTACCAGGAGATGGGCTCAGGCATGGCGGTGGAAGCAGTGCTGGTGGTGGTAAATCTGGGGGTGGTGATGGCAAGTGCTCCTCCGGGGCTGGCAGCATCACCGGCTCCTGACTTTCCCCCTGCGACATGATGGCCGAAGGTGACAGCGGCTTCCCTTTCAAAGTGCCCACTCTGTGCAGCTTTTCTGGAAACGCCATGTTTGCTACACGGATCTGGGATGCCACGTTGCCTGTCCAGGAGGCAGCATGTGCAGTCAAATCTCCCATCTGCAGAGGGGTTAAATAATAATAATAATATTAAATGTTATTTATTTATAGCCCGCATTAACAAGATAAGAAAGAAGACCTTTGTTTCATCCATTCAGCCCCATCCTGCTGAGTAGGATAAAGTGAAATGGGTAACAATAATGGGGAATGCAGGGAGAGATATGATTTCATGTTGGAGTACCTCTGCTCTTGTCCGCCGGGATAATACCCGCAGCCAGTTGCCGATCATGGTGAGGATGGAGGCAAAATAAGCCAAACCAAGTAGAATCCAGACCACCACCAGCGGTTGGTACCATATGTGCTCATCATTTTTTGTGTCACCTAAAAGGAGACAGACACATTACTTTTTTCCAACCTCCCAACCCGTAAAACAATTATATTTAGATGGCAGCCTTGCTGAAGCAAAACAGATTTGGATATAATTCAAATAACCTATTTGGTCATGAAACTCAACGAGTGACCTGGGTGGAGATTTTAAAAGATTAGGAGGTCTTCTGGTAAAAAGGTGGGTGCCGCTATTGACCACTATCTCCTATGTATGGGGAGTTGTACCTCTCTATCCTTTGGCTGTGTTGTGGTGAGAACCCTCCATGATTCCTTGAAGCAGAACATCTTGGAGGAAAGGTGCAATTCAGGCAATCCATAATTTTTTAAAAAATAGCATTTCAAGAGAAAGAAAGAAACAAGAAAATAGATGTTTCTCCTCTGCCCTCAAATTTAATCATTCTACCCCACCTTCAGATAAAATGTTTCCCTTACATATTTTTTAAATTATTTTTTTTAATTGTCAGTTTGCAGAAGCGACCTGTCCAGCACTGAAGCAAAGGAGCACATTGGTCCTCCTACGGTGTTTGGGCCATCCGTTCTTTCACAAACCCCCTAAATTTGGAGATCAGCCCTACTTCATTCAACCTACTCCAAAATCTGCCTCTGGTCTCACAAGAGAGGCGGTATTTGTGTGTGTGTGTAAAAATTATCCACTGCATTTTGTACCCAAGCACCATGTGGTATAGTGGTTTGAGTGTTGGACTAAGACTCTAGGGACCAGGGTTTGATTCCCAGCTAAGCCATGAAACCCACTGGGTGGCCTTGGGCAAGTCACATCCTCTCAGCCTCAGGGGAAGGCAATGGCAAACCTCCTCTGAACAACTCTTGACAAGAAAACCCCATGACAGAGTCGAGTCGCCTTAGGGTCGCCATAAATTGAAAATGACTTGAAGGTATGCAACGTCAACGACAAACTCACCTGCGACGTAATCACCAAATCCAATTGTGGTCAGTGTGATGACCACGAAGTAGACGCTCTCCAGGAGGGTCCAGCCTTCCACTCGCTGGAAGATGATGGTTGGCAAAGAGACGAAGAGGAGGCAACCAAAGAGTATGAAGAGCAGGGCTGAGAGGACCCTCACGACAGTAGCACTGACCTGCCATTTCTGGAGTCGGGGGAAAGAGGTGAGAAAGTGCAATGGGAGTCAGGGTCCAAGAAGTCCACCCTCTCTCCAAATGGAAGTGAACTTCTATATGTCAAGCACCTACCCATCCAACCCAGCTTCCCACTTCTGGTAACGGACAGGTAAAATGTTCTGGCACCAGGTTGACCAGATGTCATAACCACAAAGAGGATAAGGCACCGTAAAATGTAGGGCATTCAAGAAAAATGTAGGAAAAATTCTGAACAAACGCTAAAAGCAGTTTATCACACGGGATGGAGCCCATGCAGAAATTGGATTTAAACTGAAAAACTCCTGCAAAAACGGGTAGTTTTTTAGATGTTGTTCAGGGTTATCCTGAACAGAAAAAAAACCCCAAAGTGGGTTCTTTTTCAGAAGACGTTAGCGTTAATGAGAATTAACTCAACATTAACCCGCACTGAAACTAGACAAAACCCACTCCTTTTTACTTTTGGAAAATCCTGAAAGTAAAAAGGGGTGGGGTTTTTCTACTTTCTGTTTGGGTTAATGTCACATTAACCCCGTCATGTGTGAAAAAGTACCCGCTTTTGCAGGTTTTTCCCGATTTTTGCAGGAAGGGCATGTAAACAACAGTCCTCTGCAGTTGAACAAAGACTTTAACTCAATGGAAGAGCACCTGATTCGCATGCAGAACCTCCCTGGTTTAGTCCCCAGTATTTCCAGCTAAAGCTTGGAAAGACCTCTTGTCTAAAAGCCTGGAATGCTTCAGTCTGTGTAGCCTACAGAGAGTGAGTTGATGGATTTATAATCCGATTCAGTATAAATGCACCTTCCTATGTCTCTAACATCTTTTATACGGACAGATTGCTCCTGCACAGAGATTTTGTATTTAAAAATCATAGCAATTGCATGGCAGACAATTGATAGACTTCTCTTCTAAATATCTTTCCCCTATGGCTGTCATCATTATGAACATTTTGTATAAGTGAATTCTATATAAGAATGATAATTCCCAATTTAAGGCTGTCAATTAATGGGGCAAGTAAGCACCCAGGGCTATGCTGAGAAACTACAAAAGAGCACCAAAACAAACACCAGGAACAAAATTCCGGCTATTTTGAATACAAAATAAGAAATGCAAGAATGGAGGCCAAGTGGGGAGGAAATTTTGCTCACCAAAAAAATGTCTTCCACTTTGCCAATGGCTTTCCGGAGAGAGGATCCCAAATGGTCTCCAACTCCTGCAAGCAGCATCCCAAAAAGAGGTATTCCCACAAGAGCATAGAAGATACAGAAGAGCCGGCCAGCCTCAGTTTTTGGGGAAATATTCCCAAATCCTGTCAAGCAGGAACAGTAAAGAGAAAGACTCTGGGTCAGCAAAAACATAAGTACTCCTTGGTACAGATCTTGTCTAGTTCAATGATCTAGCTCAGTTTACTCCAGGGGGATGCCTTCCAGATGTGGAAGGTTACAATGCTCATCATCCCCAGCCAGCATTAGCTTTGGGTCCTAGGAGGTTGTAGTCCCAACCCATTTTGAAGGCATCAGATTAGGGAAGACTGGAATAATTTTGAGCACATCCCAATTTGTAAAACGTTGGAAAGTATGAGTACTAACGTGGTTGTAAATAATTCATTAATTTGCTGCATAAGTGAATGAATGGCTACTCTTGGAATCTTGGCATTCATGTTTGTTTTCCTTTTTAAACCTCACGTCTTAAGGTTGCAAATTATAGGCAATGAAATATATGGGTAATAGGGAGCTCAGAAACTGAGTGGTGTGGTGCGATTCCTAGTTATTCTGCCATGAGCGCTCAAGCTTTCCCTGAAAAAAGAATTGCAGGCGACCAGCCTTGGATTCCTAATTAGAGCAAATAGATTATTTGATATGGCAAATAGTTTATAAATGAAGGAGGTGTATATGTCAAGTAGTATATAAATGAAGGAGGTGTATATGCCCGGCACATGGCCAGAAACACTCATGCATTTTACAACTTCGTACCTTCTTCTTACAAACTTTACAACACGAATGTCCCTTCCATCTTACCCAGCAATAGGACTCAGGTCCAACTGGCAGAGGATTCAAGTCCGACATATTTCATGTAGTTCTAGCTATCAGTCAGACTGAAGCAGGAATGCCGTAACAAAAAACCCCAAGGTACTCTATTTAAACAAGGTTGACTCCTGATAGCCTCTATGGCTGCATCTACACTGTAGAATTAATGCAGTCTGACGCCACTTTAATTGCCAGGGCTCAATACTAGGGAATTTTGCAGTTTATCATTTTGTTTGATATTTAGCCTTCACTGTTTGAGAGCGCTGGTGCCCCAACAAAGGACAAATCCCAGGATTCCACAGCCATGACAGTTAAGTATTTATATATTTTTAAAAAATATATAAATTTCAATAGGCAATCTTGGATTTTGCCATCTTATATAAGGGACGCCATTTTACTAGGCCACTGCATTTAATGGTTCTTGAGCATCCACAAATTTTGGTATCCACAGGGGGATCCTGGAACCAAAGCCCAGTAAACCTACTGTATAGGGAAAAAAAGTGATGGGCCCAATATTGTGTGTATGACACCAAAAAACACGACAGTATCAAACTGCATTAATTCTGCGGTGAAAATTAAAAACCATACATTACTCTGTTATATATTTGCCACGACATGCCATGACGTGACGTGCTCTTAAAATCTAAAATTATTAAAAGTGGCCAAGAAACTACTTAGAGCAACAAGAGAGAGGAATTGTTTTGCTGGCTTTTTAATCAATTGACGTGAGAAATATTAAACTCACTGGTGTACAAATGTTTCCTGCTACCTTACATCCTGCCCCAAGAGTCTCTACCAGGGGTAGGCAACCTAAGGCCCGGGGGCCGGATGTGGCCCTCCGAGGCCTTTGGACCGGCCCCAGGCTGGTCCTGCCGCCGCCGCCTCCGCCCGCCATGATGATATTGATTATTGTTGTTATTACTTGTTCTTGGGGTTTTCTCCACAGGGGTTTTGCCATGGCTTTTCTGGGGCTGAGAGAGTGTGCATGCGTATATTTTTTAATTTTTTAATTTTTTTAAATTATTATTTTTATTTATTTATTTATTTATGGTGCTTCGGCCCCCCAATTGTGTGAGGGACAGCAACCCGGCCCCCGGCTCAAAAAGGTTGCCTACCCCTGGTCTCTACCATCCCCGTACCCTTCCCACCCCGCTTGCCGGAATCAGTCCCTGGGTACCGATGGTGGTGATAACGGTGCCAGCGAAGAAAAACGCGCTGCCCATATCCCAGTGTGAGCTGTTAACATTTGTGCTGTTGACGACAGGGTCCACGCCAGCTCCCAGAGCCTCGCTTACTTGCTAGGAAGAAGGGCAGGGAGAAAAATTAGCGGACCCAATGAACACCCCAAAGAAAACCACCCAGGCGAGGTTGACTTTTCCAGTTCCTTTCCCCCCTGCTTGCTGGATTACTTATACGGCTGCAATAAATCATCATACAAGAGCATAAGCTTGCTGTTCCCATGTGTAACGGCTGAATGATGCCTTGAACTTCCAATAACCTCCAGTATTGGATTTTTCTAGTTTGCCTTTAGCCAAAAGGGCTTTTAGATCAGTGGTAAGAGTGGCACTATAGAACAAATAAAATACAGCAAACAAAACAAAACAAAAAGACAGTTGGCAATAGTTAGTCGTAGTCTGGCCCATGAAAAGAAGAAGCCCTCTGTGTATGAACTGAGATTTGTACAAGAATGCCCCTGGCTTTGCGGGTAAAATATTGATTGGTATGGAAGCAATGGTTGGAAACTTGTTGGTACACAATGCAAGTGTAAATACGCTGGCATACTAGGTGGTGGCATCAGCAGTAAGGAAAAAGCACAACGGCTGTGAAGGAAGGCAAAGAATAGAAAAACTGGCTGCTTAGAGTTGTCTCCCTTTCTTTCTCTGTGAGACTCTGGAAGAAGTGCAACCAGATTGCAGTTTATGCACATTACATCTTCTTAAAAACCTTGAAATACACAAACACACACATGCTGTATCTATTAAGTTTATTGCACGGCACTTGCAGGAATGGGGACAGAAAGGAACGAAACAGCATGGAACGGAGCAAGAATGCATGTTACCACACAGGAGAACGCTGCTGATGCCACCGGGAGTCCCCAAGCCATTCCCCAGCCGTTCCTGGCAGCTGATTTTAAGAATGGTTCAAAATTGTTCTTCAAAATCGGCTGCCATAGCACAGATGAGGAACGGTTTGGGGACTCCTGGCGGCATCGGGGGCGTTCTCCTGTGCGGTAACATGCGTTCTCATCCCGTTCTGTTCCATGCTGTTCCATTCAGTTCCCTTTCTTGCAAGTGCCATGCGATAAACTTATATATGTACACTTACAACATGTATTCTTTCTCCCACCAGGTGCCCTCCAGATATACTGAATTTCCATTCCCAAATGGCAAACCCATGGCTGAGGAATGCTGATACCTGTCCCCCAAAAAGGGAACTTTCCCACCTTCTGCCCCCAGAAATCCCTGCCCACCCCTTTCCCCCCTCTGGCTTCCCTCTTTCACCTGGATGAGGTCTTCCAGTTCTTCAGCAGCGACACATTGGTGCAGCCTCAAGAAGTGTTCCAGGTGGGCTTGGACTTTCACCTTTTGGTGGAGCTCATAGGGCTGTTCCAGCTGGCGGAAGACAAAGGCACCTGTCACCAGGTAAACCAGGACCACGGAGAAGAGGGCTAAGACGGTGGTGCGGCGCATCACAGCGGAGCGTTCGGGAGGCCTTGGGCTCAGGATTGATTCCTTGGATGGGTAGCACACTACGGGCATGGAACCATGGTGGTCAGGAGGGCAGATGGCTGGCGGTAGAGGTGGCGGTGGATAATTCACTGCAGGAGGACACAAAAATAGAACAATAGAACCACAGAGTTGGAAGGGCCCCCAAAGGTCATTGGGTTCAACTTGTAGCTGTCCAGCCTCTTTTGGAAGAAGGCACAGACCCTTGTCATGCCACCCTGTTACCACTCCTTACTGTGACTTAAAAGTTCAGAGCCAGCCCTTGAAGCCAACTGCAAATAAGATCAGAATGGATGAAAATGATGGGCTTCTCCATGCCTGACAGTCCAGGGTAACTAATGGTAACTCCCTTCCAACTGGGTAACTGGGTAACTCTCTTCCAATAAGGTTGCCATGTGCCAATCCAGCTCCCACTAGTGCCAGTCTTCTTACATGATTTCCTGCTACATCACCACTGCCGCATTTTCATCTATTTATTGGTCTGAGACAAAGGAGAAATTTGGGATTTACTGCTTTAACTGGCCCAGCCGGCAGGAAATTTTTTTCCAGTCCCTTCAATGGGATTTTCCAGGTTTTCCAGGACAAATGGCAACCCTACCTTCCAACAAAGTAGCCTGTGAGCTCCACCCTGGCTATAGACACGCTTAAAGTCTCAAGAGTGTCTCTGTATTGCCAAATGGAAAACCAAATGTTATCACTCTTGTTTTTATTGTTTTTCTTGTTTCTGACAGGCCTAGGTGGGGATGGAGTTGATGGATGATCATACATTTAGGATCTGCATATCATCTGAAAACAACAAGGAGAGACTTGTGACTCTCTCCTGATGAAGAAATTTGGAGTTTGAAAGCTACCCCTGCAAATGTTGTGCCTGTCTGTTTGGCCTGATAACCTCTTTATCTAATTTACTTCCATGGGCTTTAGATGGATAAGCGGGGCACAACTCACAGACCATGATCACCCCAACATAGCACCGTTAGGACAGGACTTTGGGGCTCAGATTAGTAAGCACCCCATTAAGGCAAGCAAGCAGAAAGGAGACTATCGCATAAGCAAGTTAAACCAGTTTACTTGAGCCAATTTAAAATTTAAACTGGGTGGCATCCTGATTTTATCACAAGGATTTAGCTGCCGAAATCGCCTCCTGGGTCCATTGCCGCTCTCAGGGGCGATCCAATGGCATGAAAAAAGCCACGCTGCACACCCCTGATAGCGGCGATGGACCCAGGCTGCATATAGCCGTTAACCAGGGAATGAGCATTGCTAGATTCAATAGGATGTATTTCTGAGTAAGCGTGCATTGTACGGTTGCTAATATTTCACAGTCTTACATAACATAGGCAACTTCTACTTCAAGATAGCTTCAAACAAATGCACATACATTCAGAACAAATTGTGCACAATATCTAAAAGTGGCACATACTCTCTATCCTGCTGGCACCTGCTGTTCATGTTTGTACAGCTTTTCTTACTGTAGGGCTGGAACCCCCCAGTCTGGCATTGCCCACCCCTATATGCTCACCGCTTCTCTTCTGCTTCCATCCAACCTGGCTCAAAGAAAAACTGGCAAAACTGGAAAAAGACAGACCTGGAATAAGACAGAACGGTCGATGTTTCTGTCTGAAAACACAGCATCCCTGAAAGGGTCAAACTGAACCTCGGAAACATTGCTCTCTGATATTGGTGAGTGGGAGGGAAAAGAATTATTCAGTCTTTAGACATCACCTTCAGGGTGGAGGGAAATTAATAGAAGAAAGCTAGAAGCCTATGAACTCTCTTCTCATTTCATCCCAGTACCCTCCCTACTCACCTCCAAGGCTGTGCTGGATTGGAAATATGAACACATTCACTGCATAAATCGGTCCTTTTGTGGCAGAGCTGGGATGGTTTTGGGATTTAATGTGCAAGCGGCTGCCTTTTCCAGGGCTGTACTGGCCAGGGAATGGGAGAAAGCCCTGTGGTACGGTGGGCCCCCTGCCAATCCCAAAACCCAAAGATGACTCCAATGAGCGGAAGACAATTCAATTCAAGGCTACCTGCTCTTCAAGACCAAGTCTTTTGGAAACCACAAGAGGAGGTAAAGTGTTCTTCTGGTTTGTCAAACACCCACCACATCTCACTCTTGGGCACCTCTCCATTTCCCACCTTTGCCAATCCCACAATGGAAAACTAGGAAAGGAGAATTCAAGCCAGAGCTGAACCTGGAATATGCCAGCAGGTGGCTATCAAGGAAAGGAGATGACCGGAACCACAAATCAAAGACAATCTCCACATGTTTTCGACGTCGCAGGTTTCTGTGCCATGCAAAGTTCGCCTTCCTCAAAAGAAAATCCCATGCAAAAAGCCTGAACCGTACTTTTGAAATGTACGAAAGGTATGTCGTCTCTCTCGAAGAAGCATTCTGTGCAACATGAAAGATTGCTGTGCTTTGCTCACTTTTGGCGCAATTACTGTTCATTAATCCGATGGATCTTGTGTACTGGATCCTTGGGATAGTCTCTCACACAAGCTATTGCACCCTTCCCACAGTATTTATAACACCCCTTGTTGACATCTTGCACATATAAGTGTCTGTTTGTGGGTGTGGGTGTATATATCCCACATACACACCCTTGTGTCACACACAGTTACGGATATGCATCATCTCGCACTCTCAAGATACATACAGACCTCTAAGACATGCATCTTTCTTTCTTTCTTTCTTTGCTATCCCTCTCTCTCACACACAAACATACACAATCTCTCATTTCGCCACATCACAAGCAAATATGTTCACACAAATACTGTCTCACACCCATGTGCAAAAGACCTGATATGGGAGACAAAACTCCCAGGGTGATCTCTCTTGTCCAGGGATAGCTTAGTAGTCAGTAAAAGGAATCCTGTGCCCATGCATCAGGTGCAGTTGTGTTATAAAATATGTGGGGAGTTGTCTCCCTACACAAAAACAAAACAAAATGTCCCTGGACCCTTACAAGTGTTGCATCCATCCTCTTCTCCCCCATCCTTCTTAAATTCCACCCTGTATCTCTTTTATACATTTCCTCTATCACACACACTCTCAGTTTTATAAGGCACATATTCACTTATGTTTTCATGGTTGTTGTGTTTCATACGCGCATGCGCACACACAAACACGCACAGAAAGACAGAGTCTCTCCTTAAACACAGATACATTGATGTCATATTCTAGGTTTCCAAATTCCTTCTCTCTCTTATAGACACACACGCCTGCGCTTTCCCTCATGTCTCACTTTTCTTGGTCTCATCTTCAGATTTATGGCATCACACATCTCCTCACCTTAAAAACAAAATACACATGCACATTCTCTCACATGCATGTGCACATACGTTTCTTACTCCTACAAAAACACACACCAAGAACCTGGTGATCCTCCTCACAAAGGTACCCATCCCAAAGTTAAAATCCTGGGGACTTGCTCCATAGTAAACAACATGTTTTGCTCTTCTTTCTTTCTTTCTTTCTTTCTTTCTTTCTTTCTTTCTCTCTCTCTCTCTCTGTCATGTTTCTGAAAACCTTGTTTTCTGTGTGTGTGTGTGTGTGTGTGTGTGTGCGCATGCACATGTGTGTGTGAGAGAGACACACTCCTCTCTCTTAAAATACACGCTTGCATGGTGTAGTGATTTGAGTGTTGCACTAGGACTCTGGAGACCAGGGTTCGAATGCCTGCCTGGCCATAAAACCTACTAGGTAACCTTGGGCATGTCACACTCTCTCAGCCTCAGGGGAAGGCAAAGGCAAACCTCCTCTGAACGAATCTTACTAAGAAAACCCCATGATAGGTTCAGTCATAAGTCAGAAATTGAAGGCACACAACAACAACATTTTCCAGTCATCCTTCTGCCTCGCATCTACAAGATCAGCTTTGAATTCAAAATGCACACTCGTGTGATGAGGTCCCTGTTCTGTTATACACAAACAAATATATATTTGTTGTTCCTGTCTGCCACCTAACACCAACAGTTTTGCCTGGCATCTTCAAAATCAGGCTGGCATAAAAAAAACAAACACACACACACACATAGAGAGACAGCTTGGTTGGTGCCATTCCTATCTCCCTGCTCCACCTTTTCCTTCTCTCGCACACCAGTCTGCTCACACAGGTATAGGTTTGCCTTGTGCTGCTGCTCTTAGCTTGTGTACATCTTTCTCTTTCTGTCTCTCACACACACAGATCACAGCCTTTCCACAAAAGTAGGCATCCAAGAACCTGGTGATCCTCCTCACAAAGGTACCCATCCCAAAGTTAAAATCCTGGGGACTTGCTCCATAGTAAACAACATGTTTTGCCTTTCTTTCTTTTCTTTTCTTTTCTTTCTTTCTTTCTTTCTCTCTCTCTCTCTCGATCTCTCTCTCTTGCACCCTAGTGATGCTGTCTCACCCTCCTCTTGTCCCCCAGACATCACCTTTGGGGTTGTGGACCCACATTTCCCCCCTTTTCCAACACCCCCTTTCTCTCACACACAACCCAGACAACAAGAACACCTTCTTCCCCCATGCCATGCCATGCCATGCCATGCCCCCCCCCTTTCCAAGGATGCAAAGATGATGGGGGCAGTGATGCCTAATAGGGGGGGTACAGATGGGTCTGGAGGTGGCACCAGGGACCCACCCGAGCATCCCTGCAGTTACTCACTCTCCTCCTCCGCAACGGCTCCTCCCTTGCTGCTGCTATTGATGCTGAGAAGGATGCTGCTAAGGATGCAGCTAAGAAGGATGCTGAGGCTGAGGGTGCTGCTAAAGGATGCTGCTAAAGGATGCTGTTGCTAAGGATGCGGTTGCTAAGGATGCTGCTGAGGATGCTGATGCTAAGGATGCTGTCAGGACCCCCGGCAGGTGATGCCTCAACCCTGGACTCCACCTCTATCAAAGGCTGCCCCACCTTTCCCCCCCATCCCAGCCTCCTTGCCCAGATCTGCCACCCTGGCAACTGACTCCAGACTGTGTGGACCCAAATGGGGTGGAAGGGTAGGTTAACCCTTTGGAGAAAGGGAAAGGAAGGGAAGGGGAGGGAGTGATGACAAGGGAGAAAATTGGGCAGAGATCTGAGATATAGAGAGGCTGGGGAGGTTGGCTCGGCCGGTTTTGCCTATACAACAGGCCTTTATTCAAGAGAAATATATTTGGGAGGGACTATGAGGTGCCAGGGAGGAAATGTGGAAGGGTTATGATAGCACTGTGAAGAATTAAAAGTGGTATAGACATGTTCCGGACTGCAACTCCCATCCTCCTCTGCCCATCCACACCTCTAGAGGCAGCCCCCAAGTTTGAGCGAAGGGGATCCTCTAAGTCACTGCTTCCCAAACTTTGCATCTTCTATATGTTTTGGACTTTAGCGCCCAGTATTCCTGACTGTCGGCTGAGCTGACTGGGGCTTCTAGGAGTTGAAGTCCAAAACACCTCAGCATCCTTAGCAGCAGGACCAAAGTTTGGGGAATCTAAATCCTTTTGAGGAAGAGATGGAGGAAATGATTTGGCAAAGGATGGCCAAAAGAGAGCCAGTGTGGTGTCATGGTTTGAGCGTTGGGCTACAACTCTGGAGACCAGGGTTCGAATCCCGGCTTGGCCATGGAAACCACTGGGAGACTTTGGGACAGTCACAATCTCTCAGCCTCAGAGGATGGCAACGGCAACCTCCCCTGAAGAAACTTGCCAATGATAGGGTTGCCGTGAGTCGAAAATGATTTGAAGGCACACAACAGCAATGGTCGAAGGAGAACCACCATACAAATTATTAGAGGTTCCCTAAGTGGGGTCCTTCTTAATCCAGTGCATGAAAATGGACAAACACGATGCCACTTCATGGAGGGACGAAATGTGGATGGGAAGAAGAAGAGCATCCTTAGAGAGTGACAGGTTTGTGTGGAATATTTCGGGGGACAAGTCTGCACAGCGTGTCCGTGGGATGTAGTGGTTACAGTGCTGGATTGGGACTTGGGAGATCTAGCTTCAGTCCCTCACTTGGTGGGTAGCCTGCAGTCAGTCATCCACCCACCTACCTCGCAGGGTTGTTGTAAGGACAAACGTGGATATGGAATAAACAGGACTAATATCATCCTGAGTAAAATTAAAACCAAAACAGAGAGGAAATGTGGGTATGCATTTCTGCAGGCAAAAATGAAGAAAAATCATAGCGTTAGAAGAAATCACCAGGACCATCCAGTCTAATAGATGGCCATCCAGCCTCTGTTTAAAAATCTCCAAAAAAGGAGACTCCACTAAACTCCAAGGCAACATATTCCATTGTCCAACAGCAATTACTATCTAGACGTTCTTCCTAATGTTGAGCTGGAATCTCTTTTCCTGTACCTTGCATCCATTGTTCTGGGTCCTACCCTCTGGAGCATCAGAAAACAAGCTTGTTCCCTCCTCAATATGACTTCCCTTCAAATATTTAAACACGGCTATCATATCACCTCTTAACCTTCTCTTCTCCAGGCTAAACATCCCCAGCTCCCTAAGTCGTTCCTCATAGGGCTTTATGGTTTCCAGACCCTTCACCATTTTAGTCACCCTCCTTTGGACACGCTCCAGTTTCTCAAATCCATAATCAAAGTAAATAAACAAGTAAATAAACCCATGTATGCTGTCTCATGTTACCACCATGTACGCTTTCTGCATATCATGCGCGTTCCTACACACACTGAAGCATCACGTCATTTCCTATCACCCTGTGTAGGTTTGGCCATGTATAAATGGTCCTTGTATGTATGCATGCCTTTGGGGGTGTGTGTGTGTGTCTAGACAAAGTAATGCAACAGAAAGCCACAGAGTCCTCCTGTTGTTTATTGTGGGAAGAAAGGTGGGGTGGGGAAGGGGAGGGCCCCAATCCCCAGCCATGTGTTCAATCCTATTAGCCATTGGTTTCTTTGGAAAAAGCATACCAGAATTACCGGGTCCAGGATTGGATGCCAAAAAGCAATGGTCACTATGGAAAGATGTTGTCGTCCAATGATGGGCAAGGGGCGGCAAACCCTTCCCCTTCATCCCTCTTCCTTCCAGTCCTTTTCAAGTGATGCTTCTCAAATAATTGAAATATATATATATATATATATATATATACTTTTTTGGGAAATGAAATGAATTGGGTTGCCTGGGCATATTCTCCGGCTTGGAGTGCCTCTGTTCCAACAGCATCCATCCCCTTCCACAAACTTCCACATCCTTCCAGAGAACAAAAGGAGAGATCCAATATGCACCTTAAGGAATCGATGGGAGAAATGTACCAGCTTTCTTCTGAGGAGGTCTGGAGTAGCTGGGCTGGCAGCGAGGGAGTGTGAGCTTGTGCGTGATTTCTCATAGCTGCTCATCTTTCCAGCGGTTGATGCAAAAAATACTGACACAGACTGAAACATCCCAGGTACTGCAACAGTGCAACACAGAGCCAACAGCATCGCAAGGACAGCTTGCGTGGAGGATATGTTTATAAAGAGGAAAGCAGACAAAACAGAGGTTATTGCTCATTCTTAAAGAGAAGGATGCTGCTTTGCCAGCTTGGCATCATGAGAATTTTTGGAAACTGGAGCACAATAGTTTTACAGCAGCCAGATGTTTGTCCATCTAACCTAGGATGGTCTACATCTGGAGTTGCAGTCATCATCCCCATCCATGGTCCTTGTTCCCTTAAAACTGCAAATGCCAAAATCTGAACTCTGAGCTACAGTTGTCTCCCCAGGACCCCTTTCCCTCCCTTGTTTTTCGTAGGCTACCTCCACACTGCAGAAATAATCCAGTTTGACACCATTTTAGATGCCATGGCTCAATGCTATAGAATCCTGGACATTGCAGTTTGTTGTGGCACCAGAGCAAAGCTTTGCTCTGGTGCCCCAACAAACTACAATGTCCAAAAATTCCATAGCATTGAGCCATGGCAGTTAAAGCGATGTCAAACTGGATTATCTGGTGCCCAACAAACATCAGTGCCCAAAATTCCATAGCATTGAGCCCTGGCAGTTAAAGCAGTGTCAAACCAGATTATTTCTGCAATGTGGAGCCTTAGAAAAGTAATTGTTTGAAGCAGAAATCCCTTGCTTAAGCAACCCCCCCCGCCCCAGTGCAGCTGAATCTGTGGGGGTGGGGGTGTTTTACACCAGGATTTCTCACCAAATGGGCTGCGTTCTTAGACACCTGTCCCTTCATCTGCTTCTAAGGAATCCTCTTCTGGTTCTGCTCTTGGTGCCAGCTGAGCAATGGGGGCACTTCCCAAAATGCCCCGACGGAGAACGTAAGGGCAGGAAGGGCCAGATGGGATGTCGGCAAAGCCTGTAAGGGAAGAAAAGTTGAAACTCAATGGTGATGTTAGATCCTGATGGGTAGATATCTGACCCTGGGTGATATTCATTTGGATGTGGCGAGTCTTGATTTTGGTGTTTTTCAAGTAGCCAAACTTTGTTTACTTTCTTCTTTCCTGTTGAAGTTATCCAGGTGTTTGTGGATTTCAAGAGCCTCCCTGTACATTCTGACCTGATAGTTGTTGGCATGGTCCAGAATTTCAGAGTGATGGTTATTCGCTCTCCATTTTCCCCACTTACCCTTCATGACCACCTCAGGAAGCCCATATGGTTCATACTGGGTGTCATCAAAGGCCACCGAAACACGCTCCCGTCGCCGGTAGGCACCCTCCGGTCCCTCTGTCTGGGTCTGGACATGTTTCCACTCCTTCTTCTCGGCAGCTTTTTGAACTGCAAGACAAAGAACCCCATAAGAAGGTGGAAATGACTGAAGTAGAGGGGAATCATGTGTTGCCTTGGGGAAGGAACCCATAGTCAGCTACTTTATTTACTCCATTTATTTAATGTTGTTCCCCTTTCTAAAATATCTCCTAGGTGCTTAACAATGCAATGAAATACAATTGGCCCTCCATTTTTGTGGGGGATCCGTTCTGGACCACCACTACCCCACGAAAACGGAGAGTCGCCAACATTCAAGCCCCACAGGCTTGAATGGGGCACACGCCCCATTGAAATTAAAGGAGGTCGCCCCTCCGTGAATATTTGAGTTCGCAGATCTCAAGTCCGCGAGAACAGAGAGGCAACTGTACATAGTTTAAAAGTTTAAAGTGACAAATCTAAGTATCCCGATTTACGAGCAGGAATTGTTTTAGAGCCACAGCAACGTGTGAGAACTGAAGGTTTCACTTCAGTTGGAAACACAAAGCACGGTTTGCTCGGCCTCGGCTTCCCCATCTAGAAGAGGGGAATACAATTGGTTTACCTTGCAGTGTTGTTGTAAGGACTGTGAGATTACATACATGAAGTTGAACACTTCAGCATATGACAAGTGGGTTGTTGGTGTTGCTTGAAACCTAAGTTTTTCCTCTTCTCGCCTCCCTCTGCCCTGTTTTTTTTTAATTATTATTATTATTCCTTCATATATTTCTGCATCTCTCTTTTCCTCACCATCTGCAGCCTCCGCTTCTCCATCATTTCCTGAACAAACTGATCTGGAGTTAATGGGGGTGCCATCGTCTCCTCTTTCCATGCTCCTTGCCTTCCAACATGCCAGTTCATTCTGCAGGGCCTGGTTTTCTTGCATGAGTTGAGCGAGCGAAGCCTTCAGCTGTAAAGCAAAAGCAAAAGAATCATTTGACCATCATCCCTATTGGGTCAGTTAAGACAGGGGTATGGGATGCTTTTGGTCCAGAGGCTGGATTGTCCACTAGGACCACCTGATGTTCGAGGAGGATCTAGATGGGGGCTCTGCTTCACAAACCACATACTCATAGGATCAAAAGAGTTGGAAGGAACCTCATGGGCCGTTGATTCTAGCCCCCACTTAGTACAAAATCTCCATCTAAAGCATCCCCAGCTTTACCTGTCCAGCCTCTTTTTGAAAACATCCAAAGGAGACCCCCCCCCCCCACCTCTCTAGACAACTGGTTCCATTGAACACTTCTCTTACTATCAAGAAGTTCCTTCTAATGTACAATCAAAATCTATCCCCATAACTTAAAATGATTAGACTTCTCTCTGTGACAGCCCTGAGGTATTTAAAAAATGTGATCTTGTCCCTTCAGTCTTCTCTTCATGTGCCCAGATCCTTCAACCTTTCCTCCCATGTTTTGTTCTCCATACCTTTGATCATCTTTGCTGCCCTTCTCTGAACTTGCTCCGACTTGTCTATATCCTTCCTAAAATTACCCAAAACTGAATGCGGTATTCCAGAGGAGGCCTGACCAGCACAGAATATAATGGCACTATTACTTTCCTCGACTTCGGAACCATAGTACAGGTTAGAATAGCATTTGCCTTCTTTGCAGCATGACAACTTCCTCTCCTATATATTACTTTCTCTGTGTAATGAGATCCAGTTCTGTTCTGACATAGTGCCAAACCATAGTTTAGAAACTCAAACCACAGCTTGGACATCCAGACAAATAAAATGTACAAAACATGATTCATAGCTCCTTCTCCTGCTTTTCTTTTCTGTCCTCTCAGAAAGAAGGCTCAGCTTCTTTAAATTCATTCCTGTCTCTTGGGCTATAATGTCTGAAAGAAGCATTATTTGCACACCAGGAAGAGATATCAGCACACTTGAGGAATATTTTAATGTTGTATATTTTAATGTTGTAAGCCGCCCCGGTTGCGTTATGCAGAGGGGCGGGATAAAAATAAATTTTATTATTATTTATTATTATTAACTCTGGGTTTTGAAAAATGTGCATTAAAAAAACCCTCAGCTTCATCACTTGGACAATCCTTTGGCCTAAAAGCACAGTTGCTTAAAATTTTAAAAACATAGTTTTAAAAACACACACCATGGTCCTGGTCTACACACATGCAGAAGAAATGCTAGAATTTTGGCATGGTTTCCAGAACAGGACTTCTTTGTTCTGTTGGTTGGGATGCCATTCCTGAATGTTTCTTTCATGGAAACCTCTCTGCCAACAGAGCTTTAGTACATCAGGGAAAATATTAAATCCACTCATGGTTTATTAGTTTTCTAGTTGCAGGGATCTGGGGTGTGTGTGAGAAGCATTAAAAATGTGAATTCTTACCATAGTAGCTTTAGTAGTAGCAGTACCTGGCTTCAATCAGTTAAAATCATAGGAGTTTTATTTGATTCAATTTATATAAAAATGCATATGAACAAAGCAGTTGTTTGGAGAAAAAAGTATTCTTTCGTTTCTAGTTGTATCATCGCACCAGAACTTGGCAAAGTTACTTTTGTAGGTTATAATCCCCAGAATTTTCCACCTGCATGGCCAGTAACTTTATTCAGCTCTTAATAGCTGGCATTATCTTAGAAGAGGCATTCTTTCCTTGTCTTTTCTGATATAAGGTATAAAAGGCATAAAAATGCAGATGGCAAACACTGAGTCTCCACATTTTAAAAACCCACATTTCTTTTTTTTTTTTAATGCAATGTGCAACTCTTCTGCCAATCAATCCACAGCTTTTAAAATGCAATTTATCTGACTCATCAGTTGACCCAGTGTTCAGCCTCAAAATGGGAACAACTGGCCACTTAGTTGGCAAGCAAACAGATTCAAGCCTAGGATGCACTCTGCAAATTAAAAGTGGGCATGTATACTTATTGCATGTATAAAACATTTTCTTGCACGTTCTGTGCCAAATAACTCTACCATCATGAAAGCCAGAGATTCTCTCGCTTTCTTGAAATAGTGTTTACATTCCCTGGATTCTGTGCACAGCAAATCTTACTTGTGCTTCGGTCAGTTTCGCGTCCTGAGAGTGTTCTTCTGCCGGACCATTGGCCCCAATGCCTGCTTTGCCTTCTTGTGACTTAGCCGGTGGCTTTGCAACATCTCCCATGCCCAGTTCCATGGCATGAGTGGGGTTGGCTCTGGGTGGTTCCTCCTCCTTCTGCTCCAGTATTTCCCATAGCCTTTGACCCTCAGCATTAGCCTTCTCCAAAGCCTTCTTGGTGTCTTCCAGCTCCTGGCGTAGGCTTTTCATAAGGCACTCCTTCTCTTCAGCATCTGCCAGCAGTTCCTCAACATGGTGGCTTTGAGTCTCCATGGCTTGTGCCAACCTTTCCGTCTGTCTCCCCAGCGTAGCCTGCAGGTTTTGAAGTTTCATCTGGACCAGGTTGGCTTGGGCTTCTGCTTCAGCCTTCCCAGCAGCTAAGGCTCGGAGGTCCTCACGCAATACCGCTACGTTTCCTTCAGGCTCAGGTTTCCCTTCCGGATGAGTCTCTCCTTGGGCCAAAGTCTGGTCCTTGGTGAGGTCCTCTCCTTCAGCTAAGGGTGGCCTTTTGCCCTGGGCCGGCTCCACAGCTAGGTCACTTGCTTCTGTCTCTATTTGAGCTTCCTCTGGATGTCCCAGCTCTGCTTTTTCATTTCCTGAGACCTCCTCTTCCTTCTCAGCCTTCGACTCAACCTTCTCTGCCACCTGCTTTCTGTCCAAGACCGGTACTTTGCCCCCCGCCTGGTCATCTTGGTTATCCCTTTTCTTTTGCCAGGAAACAGCTCTCAGTCCCAACAGTGGTGCCTGCCTCTCCAGTGCCCAGGTTCGGGTCCTCTGTTGCTGCCAGCAGGTCTCAAGAAGGGTCTTGCGTTGGCACTCAGAAGCATCCAGGCGTCGGCGAAGGGTCAAGACTTCGGCTTTGAGGGCCTGTAGTTCCTCCCGGCCCCTTTCAGTACTCTGGCCCCGGGGAGTCACAGATCCTGAAGAGAGACAAGTGATGAGATCAGGAGCTATCAAAAGGCAATCAGCCCAAATATTGTATTCATTTGTTCATTTTAATTTATATAAATTAAATATGAAACTCCAATATGAAACCCAAGGCAGCTTTTATTTGGTCTTAATCACCATATTCTGTCCTTCTTGCCTTGTGGAATTTTTAAAAACTTGTGCACCATCACAACTTGGAAAAAAGACTTTCTCAGACTAGTTTCTAAAGCAGCGGTTCCCAAACGTTGGTCCTCCAGGTGTTTTGGACTTCAGCTCCCAAAAGCCCCAGCCAGTTTGACCAACAATCAGGCATTCTGGGAGCTGAAGTCCAAAACATCTGGAGGACCACAGTTTGGGAATCACTATTCTAGACTATGGCTGTGATGGCTGGATGATTCTAGGAGTTACAGTCCAAAATTTATTTCCCAAGGTGGGTGCAAAGTGTGCCATCTTGTTTCTCATTCCCACATATGGGTCTGGTGCAAACACAAACAGATAGGCAACACCTCTCACCTTTCTGTTTTATGGTGGCTCCTCGTTTCTCAGAGAGCTGCTCCAAGCGAGAAGAGCTGATACTTCGGTGGCTGCCACTGGAAGGAGCCAACTCTCTCCCCACAAGGCCCTGGTTTGGAAATGGACATAAGAGGAAAAGTAAGGCACAGCAAAAACTTTGCAGGTGCAGCTTGCCCATCTTGTCAGAATGAGATCCAGACTATTAAAAAGTCCTCTACCTCCCATGCTAGGGTCTTTATCAGGAACTCCACAGTGACAATTTGGGAAAGGAGGAATCCTTATGCAGTGCTAGAATTACAAAACTAAAGGAACAGTTAGTTTGATGTGACCATAAGGAAAGAGCCATGTAGGAATATACAATCCAAACACTCACAACATATGGCCATTCAACCTCTGTTTTAAAACCTCCAAAGGTTTAGAAACCACCATTCTCTGAAGTTGGAGATCTTCTTGGGGGTTGTCTCCAGGCTTTGAAACCTCTTATTAAATGAGGCTAGTGTGGCTCTTCCTCTTCTTCTCCCCCTGTAGTCCTTTTGCTGGCAGGCAAAGGCTTTCCACTTAAAACAGACCTGGTTCCTCACTCCATCTCTTTTAGACTGAGGGTCCTTGCCACTTGTCAAATAATTCTGGATTCGCTTTAGGGTCACCACCATCAACGTTTGGTCACCAGAGTGCCAAACTTACGATGGTGGTTGAACCAAATAGTCCAAGTTAATATCAACCTTCCACTTAAGAATTTTTAAAGTCCTGGGACATATAGGGATTGTGGCCCTTGGCGTCATGGTGTGTGGCCCTCAGACTAATTCCCAAAGCACTCTTGTTGCTTGTTGTTGTGTGCCTTCAAGTAGTTTCTGACTTATGGAGACCCTAAGGCATTGAACCTATCATGGGGTTTTCTTGGCAAGTTTCTTCATAGGGGGTTTGCCATTGCCAGCCTCTGAAGCTGAGAGGATGTGACTTGCTCAAGATCACCCAGTGGTTTACATGGCTGAACCGGGATTGGAATCGTGGTCTCACTCCAGTTACAGTCCGACACTCAAACCAGTACACCACACTAAGTCAGTGTAAGCGCTCTTATATGTAATTGATTCATACCTGGGCAAGCATCATCCATCCATTCCTCAGAGGAGCACTATTTGGGAAGAAAGAGAGAGGGAAGGTGGCAGAGATAACAAAAAGAAGGGTTGGCTTGCCTACTTTTAGCCTTTGCCTTATGCCCTGCTAGAATGCAGCACTTAAGAAAGTCTTCCTTCCAAGGAATGAGACCCATAATAGTGGAGAAAATGGCCATTCACATCCAGTGTACAATATTGGATAGAGATAACACTCACCTTCTGTTGTTCTCTGCTTCCTCGCTGGTGTCCCACATCCTCCGACAGCCGTCTTCCTCTGCATCCCAGGGGAATGGCCTGTTACAAAACAATACAACTGGTTACCGATGCAGTAAGTGCCAACATTCGGACCACAACTTGAAACTCATCTCAGGCAATAAATGCAGCCCTTGCAGAGCCACATGCAACAAAATCCCAAATCCACAAAAGAGTGATATTTTTATTGGCCATCCAAACTGCAGAAAATACATCATGCAAGCTTTCAAAGCTTCACTGCCTTCTTCATCAGGCAAGGATGTTTTTAAAAATCATATAGGAAAAGAAAAGTGGCAAAGTCACAGGCCTACATTTTGTCTCAGATGTCTGTTAAGTTGTCAGTTAAGATGCTCCAGAGGGATCTCAATGTAGGCAGAGGCCAGTCCGGTTTTTTTTTTTTTTGGCCATGGAGGGAAAGGGACAAAGGATAGTAAAAGATAGGCAATAAAAATTCAAATCCATTAGCAGGAGCAAAGTAACTTCAGTTGAAATCCAGGCTATCGCTGTAAGCAGCATCTCTTATGAAATGGCCACTGTGGCCAAGCAACACTTGAACTCCTCCGGAGACAAGGCAGGTGGGGTGTAGCCTTGTTAAAATGTTATGGCTGCAGGCTGGAGCGTGAAAAAGAGCGTGGGGACAAACATTTGGCAGCTCCCCTTAGTTGTGCCTCCTGCAAATAAATACGGGAGAGAATTAATGGGACTCATAACGTTGTCCCCAGCTTGGCCAAGGAAGGAGAACGTGAGGCCTTGTGAAGATGTCAGGCAAGAGAAATAGAGGTTGCTTTGTCATTGGACTTGAGGCGGCAGCAAAGGGACTGAGCTCAAGAGTGTGGTTTTCACAAGCTTTTTGAGCGGTTCCCTTCCTTTCCCATAGGGACTATAGCTAAGAAAACTTGTAGGTTATCTTTAGAGTTTCAACCCCCCTCTCCCCAAAGCAGAGTTTTGCAGCGATGTATTCAAGTCTCAAGTCTCTACTTTCAAGTCTCAAGTCGAGTCTCAAGTCTTGGAAGATATAAGGTTATCGCACGGCACATGCTTGAACGGGAACAGAACAGCACAGAACGGGGCAAGAACGCAAGTTACCCCACAGGAGAATGCCGCCAATGCCGCCTGTGCAGTAACTTGAGTTCTCAGCCCGTTCTGTGCCATTCCGTTTCCGTTCCAGCAAGTGCCGTGCAATAACCTTAATACTCTCAAATCGAGTCTCAAGTCTGGGAGTCAACTTTTAACAGAAGAAAAGGAAGCGGGATGCATTTCTTGGAGAGGATAGCAAGTGTGTTAGGCAATGGGCTCAAGGTGGGGGGTTGAGGTCTGCTTGGAAGCCTGTCTTTGCTGCGCATCGAAGGAGCCTTTTATAGAAAAGCCCCCCCAAAAAACCCCCAAAACCACTTAACCCAGCATAATCAATCTCGGGTATTTTGCCGAGTTTTTCTAAAAGATCCACATCATCAGCTGTGCAAATAACTGATTCGATCAAACTCTGCATGCCTTGAACGTGCTTCGAATGCATTCCCATAATTGACTCCATCTTTATTTCAGTGCTGCCATGTGGGTGAGCAACCAAACTCACAGAGATGCGCATAGATGCAGTTCCATAGTGTGAACAACAAAACCGGAATGTGTGAGTGAGATTATTTGCATCGTTGTGCTAAAAAAAACCCCAATGACCAAATAGCCCCCCAAATTGGGTGGTCCTGCGCTGGTCTTTGACTGTAATAAAGAAATTATTTCGTGGGGACCAAGGAATCGAACATTCAGAGCACTAAGTTACTCACCTCTGCCTGGTCGCCATGTTGCTTCTTCCACTGAGCCAGCTCCACTCGGGTCATCTCCAGTTGCCCTTGCATGTTCCACAATTCCTTTTCCTTCTCTTGAACCCGGGCCTCTGCTTTGGCAAGAGCGAGCCTCAACCCTGAACAATGGGAGGAAAGAGGGAAGACAATCATTGAGCAAAGAGACAGGGAAGCTGAAGAAATGTACGCAACAGAAGGATAACTCAGGACGTAGCAAGTCCTGAAAAAACAGCAAGGGCAGCATAGAAAAAGGTACCCTGTAGGCAACTCGAAGAAGCAAGCCAAGTCACACAGGTTAAGGTTCCAATACCTTCGTTGTCCATCTTCAGACTCTCTGCCTCAGATGCCCGTTCGGATGCCACGGACTGGCCTTTTTGGCCTTTCTCTGTGGCACTCCAAGCAGCATCTTGCTGCCAGATCTCCTTCGCACAAGGACCCCCAAGCGAGGCACTGCTGCCCTGAGTCTTCTAGAAAGGGAGATAAGCATGTTTCCAAGGCCAACTTTTCCATTTTTAATTACTTATGTCATTCTTTTAATTGTTTTCTCATTATTACTATCGTTTATTTATATAGCACCATCGATGTACATGGCGCTTTACAACAGACTAAAACATTTCTAACTACTTCATTATCAAATATTAAAGTATCATATCAGAATACAATACTGAAGTGCAATACTAAACATGTGATAAAATACAGTAGTAAACTACAATGCAAAACAAAGTGCTACGCATGCAAACGCAAAATACAAAATAAAACAGATAATCAATTATGGTAAAAATTTGGAGCATTAATCCAAAGTTCCAAAAGTTAGGTTTTTTGGGTAATGGGGTGGTGGTGGTGGTGGTAATCTTTTAATTTTTGTAATTTTTAAATTGCATTGCATCTTGTGATTTATTGTTTGGTTTTGTTTGTCTTTGAACTCATAGTGGGTATAAAAATGTTTAATAATTTTATTCAATGAAATAAAATAAAGCCCTGGTCAAAATTAAGCAATACCCAGGGGTGATGGCGAGTTCTAGTACTTACGTCGGTCCCGGATTCAAGGCCTTTGCATGGCTCTGCTTTGGTATCAGCACCACCTGTAGGGCAGAGAGAGATCAGCTATAAGGATTCTCACAGCTGGGATTCATGCAAGTTGTCAGATGTTGTTGGGACTGCAAATTCCAGCAGTCCTGAACAGCAAAGCCAATGGTGAGGAATGCTGGGAGCAGCAGTCCATCCACATCACCTGGATCATCACCACTCTGCTATAGATTTTTATGTTGCCCATGGTATGTATTAAACTTTAGAGTCACAAGAACCCATTATACTTTGTCCGTGTGATGTCTTTCTTCCCATCTTTAAGGACCAGGAACTTTAAAGAGGTAAACATCTATATCTCCCTGCAATATATAAGGAACTTAATAGATGTAAACACTTATTACCCATCCACCTCCTGTAAGATATAAGGAACTTTAAGGAACTTTAAAGATGTAAACAGGTATATGCCACAAGCAACTGCAATTTCCAGGACTCCATAGCATGGAGCCATGGCAATTAAAGCGGTGTCAAGCTGGATTATTTCTGCAATGCAGATGCAGCCTAAAGTAACTGAAAGCAAACGCTTTAGTTACTTTTGAGAAACAGGCAAGAAACTTTAGAGTTACTCTAAATTACTGGCATACAACAGTAGCAAGTGGGATACAGTCCACAAAAGTTTATGCTGAAATAAGCTGGTTAGACTTTAAGGGTGATGTTACTAGCGGAGGATGTCACCCAGGAAGGGTCTGCATTCACCCATCCTGCACCGAAGGCAGAAGGGGACCCAACCAGATGTCATTCCTCTTATGTGGTGTCACCCGGTATGATCCGCACCCCCCACGCCCCATAGTGACACCATTGGTCTTTAAAGTGTCACAAAGCTCATTCCTCTTGTGTTGAGGAAGAGTAACACAGCTATCTCTAGCAGTAGAATTCAAAGACATAGCCGTGTTAGTCTGTAGCATCAGTATGTACAGAGATCTTGTAGCACCTTTGAGACTTAACTGAAATAAAGAAGTTGGTAGCATGAGCTTTCCTAGACTTCAGTCTCCTTCCTCAGATGCATTTAGTCTCAAAGGTCCTACAAGATTTCTATCTTTCAATTCTATTGTTGTTGTTGTTATTATTTTATTATTATTATTAACTGAAAGAAAGAAGTTGGCAGCAGGAGCTTTCCTAGACTACAGTCTACTTCCTTAGATGCATTTGGTTATTATTATTATTATTATTATTATTATTATTATTATTATTCAAAGGTATAGCCATGTTAGTCTGTAGATACAGTCTGTAGAGAGATCTTGGAGCACCTTTGAGACTTAACTGAAAGAAAGAAGTTGGCAGCAGGAGCTTTCCTAGACCACAGTCTACATAGGCATCTGAGGAAGTAGACTGAATTCTCTGAAAGTTCCTGCTGCCAACTTCTTTCTTTCACTGAGTCTCAAAGGTGCTACGAGATCTCTCTCCATACAGCTACCTCTGCAAAACTAACTACATGCGGGAAGGTACCTTGGGACTATAAGTGTAATGAGGTTCCTTTTTAAAACTAGATTTCCAAGCTCTGGGCTTCAAGGGCTACTTCTGACTCCCAAGGGGCAACGTGACGAAGCCACGGTGCCCTGGCAATCTTTCCGTCCCTGTGACACTTGGGTTGCTAATTCCATCTCCATCTGGCTAAGTGTGTCTAATCCCCGGAGCCGTGAGTCGAAGGAGCGGCTCTTGCTAACTGTGGCCTAAGAAAACCCCTCTTTGGCAGGCTGACCGTATGTACTGGTCTTTTAAAAAGGATTGTACCTTCTCCCCCCCCCTCTAATATTTCCAGACTGTCCCGTCATTTTAATATAAATGTCAACTTTGTCCCTTTTTCAAAGAAAAAAAAATTGCCCTGTTATGTTGCCAAAAAAAAAATGATTTGAAGATTCCTATTTGAAATTGTGGTTGTCAAAGAAAAATACAGTGGGCTTTTGCCATCTGCTGGGTTTTGGTTCTAGGACCCGCCATGGATGCCAAAATGCAGGGATGCACAAATCCCATTCAATACAATGGCAGAATGAAATGGTGCCCCTTATATAAAATGGCAAAACCACGGTTTGCTTTTTAGAAATTTATATATGTTTCAGATATGTTCAAGCCGTGGATGGTGTAATCCATGGATAAAAAAATCCGTGGATACAGAGGGCTGACTGTTCATTGTGTCATGGAGCGTGAGAAGTTTTATGATCAGGTGTTGAAAGACCGAAATTTGCTGAGTAAGATTACATCATCGGGGAAATATTCGTGGGACGACCGTGGCAAAATCCAGTCCCCTTCTATGTCTACCTAAATTTTTGTATTAGCTCTGTCACTGAAGAATAAAAGTTAGCTCAATATGTTGAGAGATCTTGTAGCCCCTTTGAGACTAACTGAAATAAAGAAGTTGGCAGCATGAGCTTTCGTAGACCTGCATCTACTTCCCCAGATGCATTCAGGCATGGTTAGCTCAATATGTTCATGTAATTAAACTTTTGCTATCGTCTTATTTTTTCAGGATTATGGACTATTACAGAACCCTGTCCCACTTTTGCTGTCCCAACGTCCCGCTTTTATCCCATGAAAATATGGCCAGACTATTCTTTGGAGTCCTTACCTTCGGCCCAGGGTGCGGGGGAACCCCAGCGGGGAGGCAGGAGGACCAAACTGGATCGGGACTGCAGCTTTTCCAGTTCTACCTGGCACCTGTAAAGCAGGAGGGAATGATGCAGGAGGATGCAAAATGGTCCAGGCCCCAAAGATGCCAGACAGGTAGCTTAAGCAGCAGCCTTCTGTGTTTAAATTGGGCAGTTTAGCCTACCAATTTATTCCTACCAATTTGATTCCCTTTGGAAATAGGCAGGCTAGAAATAATAATAATAATAATAATAATAATAATAATAATAATTATTATTATTATTATTACCACAACTCAGTGCTTTTCAGGTTGTGCTGTAATTCCCAGAATCCCCAATGCCAGTCACATTATGTCTCTCTCTTTTCCTGTAGTTTGAATCCATTGATCTGGATCCTATTCTCTGGAGCAGCAGAAAACAAGCTTGCTTCATCCTCAACGTGGCACCCCTTCAAATACTTAAAAAGGTCTATCATATCTCCTCTTAACCGTCTCTTCTCCAGGCTAAACATCCCCAGTTCCTTAAGTCTCTTCTCATAGGGTTTCATGGTTTCCAGACCCTTCACTATTTTGGTCTCCCTTCTCTGGACATGCTCCAACTTCTCAACATCCATTTTGAATTGTGCTCAGAACTGGACACAGGATTATTCCAGGTGAAGTCTGACCAAAGCAGAATAGAGTGGCACTATTACTTCCCTTGATCTAGACACTATATTTCTATTGATGCAGCCTAGAATTGTATTGGACTTTTTAGCTGCCGCACCACACTGTTGACGCCTGTGGTGGTCCACTAGGACTCCTAGATCCCTTTCACCTTTCATCTTGTTAAGTCAGGTGTCCCCCATCCTATATCTGTGCATTTCATGGCGATATCTCCAACACTTACCTGCGCAACTCTTCTTCAAGTTCTGCTTGGCATCGGGTCGCTTGAGTTAGCTGAGCCTCCAGGCAGCTCAGTTGGGCTTCTTTGGCTTGCAGCTCCTGTGCCAAGCGTTGGCGGGCACGCTCCATCTGTTCGCAAGTCTCAGCCAAGCTGCGATTCTCTTGGGAAAGAAGCGCCCATGAAGCCTTCTCCTCCTCATGCTGCAAGGGACAACAGAAGAAGAGCTCCTTGGAAATCAAGTACAGCGGTGCCTCCACATTCGCTGGGGTTAGGGGCAAAGGATCCTCGTGAATGTGGAAGAAAATTAAATTAAATACAAATTAAATTAAAAAACCCAAACACTATTCTTTTTACCCAAAAAGAACACCTTTCTAGGAATATCCAGGTCCTCCAGTGCAACTCTATGGTCAACATTTGCCAGAAGTTGACCATAGACTCACGCTGGAGGACCTACAAATGCCTAGAGAAGTGTTTTCTCTAGGAATCTCTAGGTTCTCCGCACAACACTATGGTCAACTTCTGGCAGAAGACACTGGAAGACTTAAGAGATTCCCAGGGAGAACATATTCATCAATCCTGCAAATAATCAAATCTGCAGTTAAAAATCTGACTTCAAAGCACACAACAAAAATAACAAAGGAGAGGTGTGCATGGAACTATTTCCTTTGCTTTTTATTTGCAGTATTGGGTGTCGGTGGTTGATACTGCTGGCCTACCTTACAAGGTTATAGTAAGGATGACTTTGAAGAGCTTTGTATAGTACCACTAATTCTTTCTTATGCTGCCTGAACGATGCTAGGAGTTGTAGCCCAACAGTACATGTGCAAGGGATCTAGGAGTCCTAGGAGACCACAAGTTGAACATGAGTCGACAGTGTGGTGCGGCAGCTAAAAAGATCAATACGATTCTAGGCTGCATCAATAGAAGTATAGTGTCTAGATCAAGAGAAGTAATAGTGCCACTCTATTCTGCTTTGGTCAGGCCTCACTTGGAATAATCCTGTGTCCAGTTCTGGGCATCACAATTCAAAAAGGATGTTGAAAAACTGGAGCATGTCCAGAGGAGGGCAACCAAAATGGTGAGGAGTCTAGAAACCATGAAAGCTTATGAGAAGAGACTTAGGGAGCTGGGTATGTTTGGCATGGAGAAGAGACGGTTAAGAGGTGATATGATAGCCTTGTTTAAATATTTGAAGGGATGTCATATTGGGGATGGAGCAAACTTGTTTTCTGCTGCTCCAGAGAAGAGGACTTGGAGCAATGGTTTCAAACTTAGGGAGCTGGGTATGTTTAGCCTGGAGAAGAGAAGGTTAAGAAGTGATATGATAGCCCTGTTTAAGTGTTTGAAGGGGGGGTCATACTGAAGATGGAGCAAACTTGTTTTCTGCTGCTCCAGTGGCTAGGATCCAGAACAATGGATTCAAGCTACAGGAAAAGAGATTCCGTCTCAGCATTCGGAAGAGCTTTCTGACAGTAAGAGATGTTTAACAGTGGAAAACACTCCCTCGGAGAGTGGTGGAGTCTCCTTCTTTGGAGATCTTTAAACAGAGGCTGGGTGGCCATCTGTCGGGAGTGCTTTGATTGAGAGTTCCTGCATGGCAGAATGGGGTTGGACTGGATGGCCTTCGGGGGGTCTCTTCCGACTCTAAGGGTCTGTGATTCTACGCTTGGACAGACGGTTGACATGCCAAAAAGAGGACCCCTGTTCCCCCTGCACCTGAGCCCTGCCTCTCTCTCTCTCTTGCCATTCATTACCTTCTGCCGCTGCTTGTGCATCACAGCCTCCAGTGTGTCCAGTTGCACCTGCTTCTGTTGGCGCTCCTTTTGCAAACGCTCCAGCCTTTGTTCCACTTCGGCGATGGCCCTCAAGGCTTGGGACGGCAAGCCCACCTTCCATTCCTCACCTGGCCAACTCATGCTGGGTCAGGGATACCTGGCTGGACCTTTGGTTGAACCAGACTCGCTGGGTGCAGAGAGGCCTTTTCTGCTTCGCTCCCTCCAGCCTCCAAGGACAGATTGCTGGGATTAAAAAAGTCAGCAAGGGCTTACAGTGGCGTCACGGCAGATCTGCTAGGATCCTTCCGTCCCACGGAAATGGCAGACGGGGCTAGGAACGGATCAGTACCAAAGGAGCCACAACGCCACACTTGTCACGCTTCTCGGTTTGCCGAGGAATTTCTAGATTTCAGGGAATCTAGAGGCTAAACTTTGAACTCTTGTTAAAATCACTCCCAGAATTAGAACCCAGGTCTAAGCTCATTTTCCCACGCACCTTTCCATCTTTTAATATTGTAATCTGCTTTGTACAGTATCCGCTGGGGTTTAGTTCCAGACACCCCCCCCCCCGCGGATACCAAAATCCGTGGATGCTCAAGTCACATTAAATACAATAGCATAGTAAAATGGTAAACAGCAAAATCAAAGTTTGAGCTTTTTGGAATTTATTTATATTTTAAGTACAGTGGGCCCTTGGTATTTGCTGGGGTTTAATTCCAAAAACCCGCCCGCGGATACCAAAATCCGTGGATGCTCAAGTCCCATTTAAATACAATGGCATAGTAAAATGGTGTCCCTTATATAAAATAGCAAAATCAAAGTTTGAGCTTTTTTGGGATTTATATATGTTTTTTTAAATATTTTCAAGCCACGGGTGCTTGAATCCGTGGATACGGAGGGCCAACTGTATTGGCAACAGTTTTGTGGCACCTTAAAATCTGGAGATCTAGGATTCGTGTTGCAAATTTATTGCAAATTGACAAGCGTGGCTGTTCCTTTGGAATTCATTTTCTTTCCCCAGTTTATTCTTGCATTCTCAGAAAAAGTTGTCTATTTTTCTCTTGCAGAATAAGATCTCAAACTCATGTAGACATCGACTACATTATTATTGTTTAAATCAATGGGAATTAGCATAGGGGGCAAAAAAGCTAAACTCAGAAGATAAGGCCCAGACTTTTTTTTTTTCCTATTAAGAAAATTAAAATCAGGGCCCAAATTTTAATCATAAACTTGCAACATGACCCATTCTTTGTCTTATCAGGGCAGAGCTTAAAAACAGAAGCAGTCTTTCTTCCAAGAATTATTGCAGCTGCATCCGCACTGGAGAAATAATCCAGATTGACACCACTTTAACTGCTAGGGCTCAATGCTATGGAAGGATGGGATTTGTAGTTGTGTGAGACATTTAGCCTTCTCTATCAGAGAGCTCTGCTGCCACAACCAACTGCAAATCCCAGAGTTCCATAGCATTGAACCCTAGCAGTTAAAGTGGTGTCAATCTGGATTATTTCTGCAATGTGGATGCAGCCTGTGACTATCGTTGAAAGCTGATAATCAATTGTTTGGCAATATCCTTGAGTCTGCTGGAGGCCATTTGGGCTCCATGACCTTCAATAGGAATTTCTCAGCTTCTTCCATTCTAGTTCAAATAGGAAAAAGCAGCACCGCCTGCTGAAAATGGTATTTGAAGTGACCTGACAAACACGCACTATCCAGGGCTGCATCCGCACTGCAGAAATAATCCAGTTTGACACCACTTGAACTGCCATGGCTCAATGCTATGGAATTCTTGGAACTGTCATTTGTTGTGGCACCAGAGGTCTCTGAGAGAGAAGGCTAAATGTCTCCCAAAACTAGTTCCCAGAATTCCATAGCACTGAACCATAGCAGTTCAAGTGGCATCAAACTGGATTATTTCTGCAATGTAGATGCAGCCCTGTACCTGCCAGAGCTTGTGTTTGGGGTGGATTGAGATAGATATCTTGGGAAGATTCAGAAATTGGCAGTCGCTGTCTGTGCTGGTCTATGACCGCAATAAATTATTAATAATTTAATTTGATACGGATCACCTTCATTACGTTATTCTCACACCGATTAACAGACTTAATCTTATATCAGCTAACATGCACTGTACCTTTTTCACTGTAAAATCACTGCCATGCACTTCCTTATTACAAACCGCTGGATAGGTCCGGCAATTTTGATTTTAAATATTGGAATTCCCAAAGTATGGCAAAAAGGTGGCTCCTGACCTGGCGAAGGAACAGGACCAATTGGAATGTGTTTTCCCAAAATAAAAATCATGCCATTTCCCATCCTGAAAGATTGCAGCGATATTGGAAGTCATTGGTGATGTTCATGTAACTGGCCATACATAATGGCAGTGGTCCCCAAACTTTGCTCTGCCAGATGTTTTGATCTTCAATTCCCAGAAGTCCCAGCCAGCTTGGCCAACAATCAGGAATTCTGGGAGCTGTGGTCCAAAACATCTGGAAGACCAAAGTTTGGGAACCGCTGCATTACAGGTTGAATATCCCTTACCCAGAATTCAAAAATATGAAATAGTCCAAATTTGTCCACATTGGTGGCTGAGATAGCGACACATTTGTTTCCTGATGGTTCAGTGTAAACACACTTTGTTTCGTGTACAAAATTAAAAATATTGTGCATAAACTTACCTTCAGTCTATGTGTATAAAGTATCCAGGAAACATACATGAATTTCATGTATGAGACTTGGGTCCCGTCTTCAAGATGTGCAAATATTCCAAAATCTGAAATCGAAAATGCCACTGTGCAAGCATGTTGGATAAGGGATACTCAACTTGTATATATAAACAGACTTTTCTATTAAAGGCCCTCCAGATCTGTTGGTTTTAATCTACCATCATCACGGCCGCTATCTAGGAAAGATGGGAAACAAAGTCCCAACTCACCTGGATAGGAATATCTGTTTAAAAACAGTAGACTCAAATGTGATATTTGAATCTTTTGAATTATTTCCACAATGACTATCAAACTACAGCCAAAGAGGGAAGCCAGACTCATCACTTTGAGCTTATGTCGATGAAGAAAGTTAATGTAGAAAGATTCAATCCCTGCTGTGTTCATTTAAGAAGGAAAACAGCTGAGGAAGCATTTTCTGAACAAGTCCTGGCGATCTCATGTTTGACTATCAACAAAGCTTTCTTAGATTAAAAACAAAGCCTTTGTTTCCAGAGTCCAGCCAAATAATAATAAAAAAGACCCAGATAGTTAAAGTCAATGAAGTTATCAAGATAGATTCTAATGTAAAGGGTAAAAAAAAAATTCATTTCCCCCCCCAACTGAACTGTTTAATTTAAATTGGAATTTTAACATTAACCTAATCTCTAATCGAATCTCGGAATTATTCTTTTAAATAAGAAGGTACAAAGGAGCTGACAAATTTTACAAGTCCTAGTTGGCACCTTACTAAAAAGGCTTGGATTGTTTTCAGAATGAACTTCTTGCTTTTTGTTAGTCTCTCAGGGTTGGGGAATTTACAGCGTTTAGCTGACAAGGGCCAAACTGCTTGCTTTGGTTCACAATTAAAGTACGATAGTTTAGTTGATTCCAACATTAAAAGATTTTAATCCAACAAGCAACATAAGCTAATGTAAAGGTGTGATCTCTGCATCCGGATGATCCTCCTGCATTCAGCATCACACGGCACACAGAGATGCCTCATCGGTCCCGGGGAACTGAATATTGACACTCTTATCCCTGGGACTTTTGCAGGGATCCAGTTCGAAATTGGTAAGGAATATGGGTAGGAGTAAAGAGATGAGATTATAAGGGAGGAAGAAGGGAAAAGCAAAATACAGATTTTGCTGGGATGAATAAAAAATGGGGCCTTGAAAAATTCATACTTGTTTTCGTCTCTCCAAGTTTCGTAACAGGGACTAGGTTGCTGGAGGGCAGGAGTATTTTTCAGCTTCATTCTGGTAAGGCAATTTGTAGTGCTGCCACCTAGCCTAAATGACAATTTGACATAAACTTAATAATTTTTAAAAATGCCATTCTAATGTAAAGGTAGTTAAATTAGATTTTTAGCTGACCAACAATACACTAAATGCACTAAACCTTTTCTGCTTTCCTACCTCCTTACAGAATGCTGCACTTAAAATCTCTGCCGCACCAATTCCACCCCACAGCACAACCACAAAAGCACCACTGTACACAGTGTCACTAACACAAAGTTGACTTTATTGTGGCGTGACAGGAGAGGGGAGCAATTGAACAGCACCAAAACTGCAGCATGTCTAGCGTAGGACAAAAAAATGCTACTCCAAAACATGGCGGCTACCAGCTCACGGTGGTGGTGGTGGTGGGGAGAAAAGAGAGTGCCTCCCCTCAGTCCATTTTGATCAGAATTCACTGGAATAACGACAGCACAGATAAATCTGATCCTCTCCAGATTAAAGTGCCAGAGCTCTCAGGATATTATTGGTTAAATACTTGGGAGAGGAAGAGATAGGTATTTAAGGAAGGTGTGATTTCAAGCATTCAGACCAAGAAGCCAGCAAAACAGCTGACCAGCTCCATGGCTAATGAAATGAGCTGGGTTTTCTGGGCTAAAGAGTTTGCAGAATGAGTGGTGGTAGTTATAAAGTGTGGATTCCTTCCCTTCCCATTTTACACACACACACACACACATCCCTGCATCAGTAGCGATTTCTTGGGCTGCCCTAGTTTCCCCAGCTGCAAACCCTCCTACATTCCTCAGTTCTGTGGGGTGGAATAGAGGCTGTGGTGATGACCACCAGGAATTGCTGCCTGCGAGAACAGAAGGGGAGCCGTGGGAGGCTGGACCCCAAACCAGTCCTGATCCCCGCTGCGGTTAATTGAACCGTACCAGTTGCCGCTGCCCAGTCGTCCAGTCAGGCTAAAAAGGATTTGGGTGGGGGAAACAAGTCAGGTGGGAGAAGGAAACAAATGAAAAAATATATTAAAGATCAATGCAGTTTGTTGAAGTTGCATACGTCCTGTCTTTGAGAAGAATTCTCTTTCCCTGATGATCTTGTTGCTCCCATTTATTTGTCCCTTCCCTAGTGTGGCTACCTCTTTCCCTACTCTGTGATGTGAGAAAAAACACCTTTTGAGAATCCAAGATTTATTGAGAGAGTGGTCCTTACCAACACTACAGCCTTTCCCCATATTAAACTGAACCAATAACCACTAAAGGAACAAGAAATGTGTGCCCTTCCACATGGTGTTAGGCTACAAGTCTCATCTTCGATCACCATTGTCATTACTAACTTGAGATGAAAGGAGTCTAACAACATCTGGAGGGGCACACTTTTCCCAATGCTTCACTGACATTACCAGTACAAGAAAGTTGTACAGATCTATTACCAGAGAGATGCAAAGGGACAGGGAGACACCACCCAGTGTTCACAGACAGAATCATAGCTTTCAACTGGCTGGATCAGCTGTCTGATTGTAGTAAGGCTATGTTCCTAAACTCCTGAAGTAGAAAGCTAGCATCATGGTGGCTGTATAGTGTCTATGAGACAAAAAGTAGTTACCTGCTGGTCAGTCCTTCACTATCACGCTGTCCCAGGTGATCAAAAAAGTAAGAACGGGAAACTCCAAGCTGCCGGTTGAAGACACGACTGGCACTCTACAGAAAGGAAGAAATCATTACTATGAAGGCCTCTCTCAAACTGCCTATCCCTACCCCAACGTTGGCAGGATGAAGCTGTCTTCCTGGACAGTGCCAATTTCTTTAAACAGGACTCATCTAGCAGACACACCTGGTGGATTGTGCCCTAGGCAGAGAGGTGGGGATGTTGTCAGTGTCTGCCTCACAAATACACTGCAGCAGGAGAATACAGGGGGAATAATGATACCTCCTTCCTAAAATCACTGGTTCTTTGTGCTTTCCACATTACAAGAACTAGCACCTTGTACCATTTTTGGAGGAATGACACAGTGCAGGAGGTTGAGATACTTCGGAAGCCACCTAGGCATGCAGTGGGAACCTGTATTGTGTGACATGCTTACAGCTATTGGAAAGATCCAATAAATAAAAGCCATTCTCACACCCCCACCTCCCTCTGTTTCTGGTCTCCCTATCAAAACTTTACTGGAGTTAATTCCTCTACAATCATCACACTCACCATATCTTGAGCTGGCCGGTGTACCCGGAAGAAGCCAACTAATAATGTCGTGGGCAACAATTCCCAAACAAAGAGAATGAGGCCAAAGACAACATAGCCTTGATCTCCTAGGTCTGTAATCAGATCTGCCTGGAAGTGGACAGAGCAGGGAAACACCTCAGAAGTGGGGGAGTAGACCTCCAAATCTACAGGTTACCTTTCCCCCCCACCCCAATTATGTTCTTGAAAAATTATAATGACATAATGGGTGCTTCAGAGGAAGAGTGAGCAAGCTCTGGGAATCCAAAAACCAATTCCCTCCATTGGGATCTACATAACTCTTCAAAACCCCAACTAGAAGTTGTCAAAAGTCCACTTCCAATTTCCTAAAAACCCTTTTGGGAGCAAAGCAAGATGTGTGGCTTCTCTGAAGAGAGAACAGTTGCTCCTGGTATGCTGCTAGGAGTGGCAATTTTCCTTTTAATCCTTTTGGCAATTCTTCTTTTGTTCTCCATCACCAAAAGGATACAAATCTGTATAGAATCATAGAATTATAGGGTTGGAAGGGCCCCCATGAGCTGTCAAATTCAACAACCCCCCACCCCTGCTCAATGGAGCTATTTGGGAGACATAAAAATTGGCATGGGGGCTATATGTTGCCTGTATGATCTCCAAAACACACACACACACGTAATAAGCCAAACCACTAAAAGGCTAATCTGTGATATTACATATCATAGCTTAATGTGGTGATATTATACAGTAAGTATGGTTAAGATTGTGAAAATCACACAACAGGTGTAAGTTGCTGGATGAAGTTTAAAATCATATAATAAAATCATATAATCTTAGAGCCAGCAGGGGCCAGAAAGGCCACCTAGACCAACACTTTGTCATGCAGGAATACACAACCACAGCACTCCAGATCCAACTTCTGTTTAGAGACCTCCAAAAAAGGAGAGTGCATCCTCCTCCAAGGCAGTCTGTTCCACTGTTAAACAATTCTAGGAAATAAGTTCTTCTTAATGTTCAGGTGGACTCTTTTCTTGTAATTTGTATAGAGTAGAAAGAGAGTGGGAGAGGCTGCTGGAAGGATGTGAGATTGAAGGTAAGAGCAGGTAGGATGAGGGTTTGAATGAAGCCATTTGGAGAGGGGGTTTATCTAAGTTTTGAAGGAAGAATGACAGATAGAGAGAGACTGTGTTAAGACTGCTTGGTCCATAGTGTATTTAAAAAAAGGAGAAGTATAATGACAAGTGTTTATGTGTCATAGAAAAATAAGAGAAATGAGAAGTGACATCCATACAACACCTTATGTTTATTTAATAAAATTATACAGGTCAATATACACAGAATTAAAGCTAGGATACTAATAAAGACCTGGTCAACATACCCAGAGTTAAAGCTAAAATCCACAACAGCCTTAGTGGAAGAGGATCCACTGAGGATACCCTTAGAAAAATGTCAGGTTCAGAGGTGGAATCACCACTGGTGTTGGTTAGCAGTCTGATCACGACAGTCAAGCTGTCTGCCCCACCCCATACCTCTCTCCCAATGCCCAATTTCTATAGGATGGGAATGTGGCAGATCCTCCTGGAGTGACCCTCTAGATGGTCTTGCACTGCAGCACTGATCAGCCCTAACCAACATAGCCAGGGCTGAGCCATGTGGGAACTGTGGCCCAACACCACCCAGCGTGTCACAGGTTGCTGGATACTGCTCTAAAATGCTTGGGATTTAGTTATCTCATGTCTACTCCTCCCTTAAGACAGTAGGTGGACAGACATCAGGCTTGTGGGCAGTTTACATGTCTCAAGAGAGCCCAAGTATTTAGTAGCACCTAGAGATTGAGGAGAGAACCAACTATCTACTGCAAGCTACCACCACTACCTGGAGCTTGCTCATACAAGTAGAAACCTAGATGTGAGTCATTACTTATCAAGGATTTAATACCAGACTAAGATTGCAAAGCACAACTTCATAAAGACCTAGCCAAAGACAACCAGCTGATGGTCTCCATTTATAGATGAGGAACAGAGAGGCTGAGGAGATATGATTAGTACAAGGCCAGTCAAGACAGATAATTTGGGTTTGGAAGTTGGGCTGTTTTTACACTTGTAATTTTTAAACTACTGGAAGATACAATCCCTTAGAGAACTACTGCTGACAACTGGGAGGTCTATCAGTGTACCCCATTCTAACTTCTGTTTTGTTCTTCATGTTCATCCCTAGAGTCCATAATGCAGCTTTCACCAAAATGGCCCTTTCTGGTTGTATGAGACCAGAGCCCCACACATCTATTAAGCACAAAATTAGAGGTGGCTGGCTTAGTACTAGGAAATGGTGGGTTGAGGTGTGGTTGAACTTTACTTCTTGCCCCACTCACCTGGTCAGATACATTGTACCAGTCATAATCAAAGGAATCAAGGCGCGTGCGGGAGGAAAGTGCCAAGGCCACCAGGTTGTAGCAAGCTCGGCTGGCATAGAGCAAAACAATGGTGCCACCCATGGCAGCTGTTTGGCACAGTGTGGTGCCCTGTTTAAAAAAAAAAAGAGTTGAAGGGGTAGACATAGCCTGTTAAGGAGAACTCCAAACCAAGTCTTGCCACATCTTAATACATTTATCAAGGCACAAGATTTACAGGCTGCAGTTCACTGTGCTAAGTAGCTGAAGAAATCACCATGGAGGTTTATATTCCTCTAGATACAGAGCAACATTCAGAAACATTACCTTTTGGGACTCTGACTGCCAGAATTCTCCAGAGAAAACTGACATGCTGGTTGGGGGATTCTGGCATTTGTAGTCCAAAATGATAACTTTCCAAGCTCTAGTGCAGTGTACAGAAAGAAAAAGAAAGGGGTCAGGTAGAGGTTGCTTGAATCCAAATGATATAGAATCATAGACTTGGAAGAGACCTCAATGGTCATCCAGTCCAGCCCTCTGCCATGCAGGAATACACAATCAAAATACCATCCAGCCTCTGTTTAAGAACCTCCAAAGGAGGAGACTCCACCACTTTCCAAGGGAGTGTGTTCCACTGTCAAACAGCTCTTCCTATCAGGAAGTTCCTCCTAATGATGAGGTGGAATCTCTGCAGTTTGCATCCATTGCTCTAGGTCGTAGTCTCTGGAGCTGCAGAAAATAAAATTGCTCCATCTTCAATATGACACCCCTTCAAATATTTAAACAGGGCTATCATATCACCTCTTAACCTTCTCTTCTCCAGGCTAAACATACCCAGCTCCCTAAGTTGCTCGTCATAGGGCATGGTTTCCAGACATTCACCATTTTGGTCACCCATGCAGAAAGCCCCAGTTCAGACTTGGACATCTCAACTTAGAATGGCCTTCTTCAGCAGTGTGCAATTCACTAGCCCATTAGGAATGAGAAATAACAGGCTCCAACCTTTCTCAGAGAAATAACAGGACCCACATACCTTAGCTTCCAGATAGATGCGGGTTGAAGGAGAGCCACGGGCCACAAGGCACAGGCACAGGGCAAGAGAGACAGCCCCAAGCACAAAGAGTGAGTCGCTGATGAGTACTCGTGCCAGGACCACTGCCCAGGGCTCAGCCCGACGTGCTCGTACCAATACAGCACATGCCACATTCACGGCCAGGAAGAGGATGCTGGCACCCAGGCATGCTCCTCGCACCACCAACCTAAGGAAAGAAAAAAAAAAAAAAGAGATGTTGGGTACTGTCAGAAAACTCTAAAAATAAGGAATAATACAATCACTGAGGTGGAAGGGTTCCAACAGTCATCTACTCCAACTCTTGCCAGTGTAGGAATCCATCACCAAAGTGCCCCTGAGACAGGCAACCTCTGTTTAAAAAAGGAGAGCCCACTACTTCCTCTAATAGTCTATTCTACTATTAAACAGCTTTTACTGTTCCGAATGCTTAGTCAGAATTGCCTTTCTAGGCTCTACCCTACAGAGTGGCAGAAAACAAGCTCACTCCATCTTCCAAGTGACAAGTCTTCAGATAAACCCAACAGTACTTCTGGGTGGATAGTCCCCAGCAGCTGCTGTTCACAAGGTTGACTGCTCCCCAAAATAGTCTGTTGTATTTTGCTATCAGAGCAGAGACATATGGAAAGAGCAATCTTCCGTGTATTGGTTGAAGCTAGTTGTTATCACCTGAAACTCTGGGTGCAACCATCTGGGTACAGGAGACAAGGAGAGAAATGTTTGGCTGTAAACCAGAACACTCCTCTTTACAGTCCAAGGATAAACAAATTGTGGTCCTCTGGATGCTGATGGTACTGTAATCTCCGCCAGCCAGTGGTGAGCAACGTGGGAGCTGCAGTCCAACAACGTTTGGAAGGCCGCATGTTCCCAATCTCTGCTATATTTTAATAACTGGGCCCAACTTCTTCTGTGTGTGCCTCCTAGAATGCTCTCTTCATCATTTAAGGCCTTGGTCAATGTTCACAAATATAGTCTGGCAGGCTGCTGCCAGGACGAAGGAGGGCCTTTCTTTAGTCCCAACACTGCACCTCTAGAAGTCCCTTTCTACAGAAGTGCACTAAGATACAATCACAGAATCCTAGAGTTGGAAGAGACCACAAGGATCATCCAGTCCAGCTCTCTGCCATGCAGGAAGACACCATCAAAGCACACCCAACAGTTGGCCATTCACATTTTGCCTAAAAACTTCCAAAGGAAGAGACTCTACCACTCTCCATGGCAACATATTCTGTTGCTGAACAGCTCTCACCATCAAGAAGTGTTTTCTAAGGTTTAGGTGGAATCTTTTTTCCCGTAGTATGAACCCATTGCTCCGTGTCCTAGTCTCTAGAGCAGCAGAAAATAAGCTTGCACCATCCTCAATATGACCTCCTTTCAAATATTTAAACATAGCTATCATGTCACCTCTTAACTTCAATTCCCCAGGCTAAGAATACCCAGCTCCCTAAGCTGCTCCTTGTATGATTATATCTTCCTCAACATGTTCAGCTCAAGCCTGATTCCCCCCCTCCTCCCAGAAAGCTTTAGGATGAAATGGTTTCATGGCTACAGTTTCTGCAATTATACTAGAAGATGCTGCTATGCAGGGCTGCTGCAGGAGCATATATTTAGTCTATTGTGATTATTTCCATATTTTTAATTTTACATCCTGGATTTATTGTGCCTCTTATATTACTTATCTTATGTTAAGAACTGCTTTGGAATTTGTTTTGTGAATTAAAAGAAAGAAGGTTTGAAAAATAAAGATAACTTTTTTAAAACAGCTACTTCTTCACAGCTTCCCCACAAGGAGGAATGTGTGGGAAATGAGGATGTGCAAATCTGCCTTCTTAAGCTGGTGGGCTCTAGATGGGCTGTACTGGGGTCTTTATTCTGACCACTCCTCCATAAAGATCTCTCCATATCTCTGCCATATCCCAAAGAGAGAAAGAGAGAGAGAAGGAGATGTCTATCAGCATGGCCACTGCACATGCTGGTTGTGGTAGAAGCAGTTATAGTCCAACACACATCTGGAGGCTGGATGATGTTAACTATCATCCACAGACACACACAGATACTCACAGGCCTTTGGTCAGTTCAGGGCGGTATTTTGCTTTGGCCTTGAAAACCACCTGGAGCAGACAGGAAAGGGACAGAGATTAGCATTTGCAAGGGAAAAGGGATAGTGTGCCACACAAGATGCTGCAGCATACCCTCATCTCTTAACAGGAGTGGCTCTGAAGAAGATACTACCCATGCACTCTCTCCCACTGGGGCATCCCACTCTTTCAAGCCCTTCTTTCTTTTCCTTTTTCAAATTCTGTAGCTACTAAGCATGCTCAATATGCATAAAAAAACTCATTGGGATATTTTAGTCGCTTTTGCTTTCTCAGTGTTCCGACCTAAATGATGATGATGACCATGATTATTTTGCAGTCCATTCCTACAAGCATGCTGATACCTCCCTCTTATTTCTTGGTGGTCTCATTTTAGCACTCACCAATAAATTTGCTACTAGAGGGAGGGACTATACAATGGAGGAAAAAATGAAGTCAGTTTGGGGCAACTGATTCATCTTTCCATTCACCACCAGAGTCTGAAGCTCAATAGCATGGTAGCAAAGAACACAGCTCACTTCTGAGTGGTATGTCCTGCTCCCAAAAGGGACAGATTCCTGTTTGCCCCACCACAACCATCCATAATCTCCATATTCCAAGGTCCTATATACACACACACATTGCTGGTGGCAAAATACCTACTACAGTTGGGGAATGCCGCTACTATCCCAAGTGACTCATTTCAGAAAAGTAAATCAATAGCCAATAAACGAAAGAGACCTTTGGAGCCACACTGTGAGATGTGTAGATAGTTGACACAAGGGTGTATGGGAGAGACACAGAAGAACTAGGCAGGTCTGTGTGGCCAGAGTAAAAACCTACCTAGATCACCTCCACCTCTGCAGTATTTAGCTGGCAGAGTCTGTCCAAAATGTCAAGAAACATGTGGTTTCCAAGTTTATAGATTCTAAGCAGCTGACATATACATCTCAGTGAGTTTGGCATCTGTTCTGGAAAACAGCTTGGGACAGGGCTGGGGAACACGTGGATCTCCAGGTGCTGCTGGATTCCAGTTCCCATGAGCCTGACAGTCTGGTCAGTGGTAGGAGATAACAGAAATAAGATTTCATCAGTCTGAGGGACAGGGTCCTCACACCTCAGCTAGGGAAAGATTATCTCTGTATTGCAAAGGTGGTGTGAGTACAGAACAAGGTGAGATTTGAATGTCCAAGGATTTCCTGGTTCATAGCTGCAATTTAAGGCCAACCACATTATAACTCAGTTATTAAATCTTTAAAAAGAATCTGCCCTACAAGCTGGATATCTGCTACTCAGGGACATGTCTGCTCCTGTACCAACCTACCTGGGTTTCCCCAATGCTTTGGTTGGCTTGTTTGAGCCAGTCAAGGCTCTGGGAAAAGAGGATCAAGTGCATGTGTACCTCTCTGGCCTTTCTCAGTACTTAATTTGCCCAGCCAGTTCCCCCTCCCCAGCCTGGGTGGGCAATTGGGTGGTTGGCAGGAGCCCCCAGCACTGTCAAGGCACCCACACTGGGTGACACCAACATTAGGGATGCCACTGCAACCCACTGTGTGTCTCCAACCCACTGATAGCTACTGCTGTTGCTCACCAATGTTCTAGGACAGAGTAGCCAAAGTGCAGTGTTGTCAATGTTTTGGGCTTTAACTCCCAACATTTCTCACATTTTGCTATGCTGTCTAAAGCAGAGGAAAAGTGCAACTAAACAACATCTGCAAGGCCACACTTTGCCCACTCCTACTCTAGAAGTAATACAGGGTGATTCAAAAGAATGGTGCAAAAATAAAACTGTTTTTATTCGTTAAAATGGAATTGCCACTTCCTTTCCATACACAAAGGATTTTGAATTTGGCATTCTCACACACCAGTGGTATATACAGGTCTGTCCCTTGCTTTCAAACTCCACCAAATGCATCTGAAGAAGTAGATTTACGTTTACAAAAGTTCAAGCTGCCAACTTCTTTCTTTCAGTTAGTCTCAAAGGGGATACAAGATCTCTCTACATACAGTTCTTATTTGGTTTTGCACCATGCTGCTTTGAATCACCCTGCACACCTGGAGGATAGCAGACACTGAAACAAAGGGTAGCACTGGGATCTGATGTGAAAATATGACCACCACACATACTGAAAGCCCTTTCAGTGCTCCCAACCGGTGCTAAAGAGGATGTCTCCTGCCTTCCAAAGAGCATCCTTACCCACAAGCCATGTGGACAAGCGCAGCCATTTTAACACTTACCTGGGCAAAGTACAGGTTCATGAGGGTCAAGGTGAAGAACTGGAGGCAGACGGGGCAGCAGTAGAGAAGCCAAAAGAAGAAAGGGCTTAAGTGGTTGGCCTTGAGGGTGTTCCTGAAGTAGAAGGAGAAGAGGGTGGTCCGCAGGGCAGCCCAGAAGAGGCAGAGGAAAAGGAAGACCGTCTGGTAGCTGAACTTCTTGTGGCGATAGAAGAGGACCAGCCAGAGCTGGGCGTAGACCGAGAGGAAGAGTAAGGCGTAGAGGGCCGTGTACAGAGCCGTCAGTCCGACCTTGACCGCCGGCGGGAAGGCTGGCGTGAGGCGCGATGCCGGCACGACTGAGCTGAGGTTACCCAGGGCCTTCTCCATCTTGAACATGGCGAGAAGGAGGTCTGGTTCAGTTAGGAGAGCATCGTGCTCCCAACACTGGCGCCGAGGGAGGGCACCGCCACTGCCAACCCCCAACTCTCTTTAAGATGGCAGAGCTCCCCCTCAAAAAATTAGGGGAATGGGTTACATCCTTCGGGGTCACAAGTCGCCGACCCCCTCCAGAAGGCAATGTGCCAGTTCCATAAGAAGTATGGTGGAGAGGTGTGGGGAAGTGGGGAATGCAGATGAGGTTTCCCCTCAGCAAATGCCCATTGGCATCCCCTCACTGAATGCCCATTGGTGTTCCCTCACCGAATGCCCATTGGCATCCCCTCACCAAATTCCTGCTGGTGTCCCCTCACCGAATACCTGTTGGCCTCCCCACACCGAAACCTCTCTGCTATGGTGGCATGGAGGCAAAAGCCAGGCCTCTCCAGTACTTACTCAAGGTTTCAATGCTCTCCAATGCCCCCCCCCCCCACTTTGGGTTCCTCAGGCCTTGGCACTGCCCTTGAGATTCTCCAGAGCTTTCCCTCAGCAGGCTATGTCCCTGCCCCACTTCCTCAGGGCTCCTGCCCCCCCCAAGTCCTCAGATATCCCTCATTCCTCCCCCCAGAAGGACCTCAGGGTCCATTTTGGGGGGGCCTCAAGACATCAGACTCCCCCCTTGACCTTCCCCAGGTTCATGGGTATCTGGGTCCCTTGGCTCCCCACACACTCCTCTTCCTCTTCTGACCCTTTTGTCCCAAATGCCCAGCCCCCTCAGTCTGCCCCCATTGAAACCTTGGGCCCCTGCCTCCCTGAAGCCCCCCACCCAGCCCTCTCCGACCCCCAGGAGCCCTCTGGGGCCTTCTAACAGCCCATAGGTGCCCCCTTTCCCTGCCTTCTCCCTCCCAGGCCTAAGGCTAATAACCCTCTTAGCTGCTTTACTTCCCAGCCGCTGCGCAAAGTGCGTAAGCTCCGCCCCCTCCCTTTTTACCGGCTTGGCGTGACGTAGGCGCCGCCTCCTGGAGCAGCCCGCCCGCTCCGTCGCGCCAAGGGCGTAAATAGCCTTCGTGAATGTCATAGAATGCGGAGCGTCTCCGGGCTAGAGCGTCTCCACCTCTTTCCGGCCGCCATCTTAAGTGAGGGCAGGATGTCGCTCTCCTGTCAGTCTGTGCCCTTCTAAGGAGAAGAGGCAGAAATAATCCAGTTTAGTTACATTTGCTGCATCCTCACTGCAGAAATAATCCAGGCTGACACCGCTTTAACTGCCGTGGCTCAATGCTATGGAATCCTGGGATTTGTAGCTTGTTGTGGCACCAGAACTCTCTGACAGAGAAGGCTGAGTGTCTCACAAAACTACAGTTCCCAGAATTCCATAGTAATGAGCCATGGCAGTTAAAGCAGTGTCAACATGCATTATTTTCTGCAGTCTCTCAGCCTCAGGGGAAGGCAATGGCAAAACTCCTCTGAACAAATCTTGCCAAGCAAAACCCTATGATAGTCACACTCTCTCAGCCTCAGGGGAAGGCCATGGTGAACAATTCTTGCCAAGAAAGGCCACACTCTCTTGGTCTCAGAGGAAGGCAATGGCAAGTCTCCACTGAACTAATCTTGCTAAGCAAAACCCCATGATAGGTTTGACTTAGGGTCCCCCTAAGTGACAAATGACTTGAAGGCACACCAGTCACACTCTCTCAGCCTCAATGGATGACCATGGCAAACCCCCTCTGAACAAGTCTTGCCAAGTAAACCCCATGATGGCGTCGCCTTAGGGTCACCATAAGTTGGAACCCCCCATCATAGGGTTTACTTGGCAAGATTTGTTTAGAGGGGTTGGCCATGGCTGTCTTCTGAGGCTGAGAGAGTGTGACTTGTGCGCCTTCAAGTCTGCTGCTTACAGCGACCCGAAGGCAAACCTATCATGGGCTTTTCCTTGGCAAGATTAGTTCAGTGGAGGCTTGTCACTGCCTTCCTCTGAGGCTGAGAGAGTGTGACTTGTGGACCTTCAAGTCATTTCTCACTTATGACAACCTGAAGGCAAACCTATAATAGAATTTTGCTTGGCAAGATTTGTTCGGAGGAGGTTTGCCCATGGCCTTCCTCTGAGGCCAAGAGACGGCAGAAATAATCCAGTTGAAGGCAGGCAACTATTTGGGCAGGTCACGCTCTCTCAGCCTCAAAGGATGGCCACAGCAAAGCCTCTCTGAACAAGTCTGGCCAAGAATAGGTTGGCTTGAGGGTCGCCATAAATGAGAAAGGACTTGAAGGCACACAATAATAGGGCCAACATGGCTGCCCCTGACTAGAATACCCGGATGTAAGTGCTCTACTATAGGGAAGGGAGCTTCCCAATGGCGGCCCACCAAGAGGCCTCCTTGAAGCCATGTCTGAGGGGACCAAAGAGGCCACGCCCTCCAGCTGAAAGGGGCGGGGCGACATGGTGGACGGAGGTAGAGATGCCGCAGGGCGGAACGGAGAAGCAGAGACGCTGGAGGGCGGGGCGATGGAGAACTGCCACCTCTTTCGCCCAATCAGGATCGAGAATGTCACGGGGAGCGGGCGGGGTGGGCGGAGCCCACCCCCGCCCGCTCCCCGTGACGTTCTCGATCCTGATTGGGCGAAAGAGGTGGCAGTTCTCCATCGCCCCGGCGACAGCGGCCGGGACTTTGCTGGCTGTAAACAGGAATCGGAGAGAAAGAGCGGCCAGATTTCGGTGAGGGGTTCAAAAGGGGAAGGCTTGGCAGTGATCGCGGTGGGCCTCACACTGAGGGGAAAGGGAGGGCCTAAGGCTGCGTCCACACTGCGGAAATAGCCCGCTTTGAGACCGCTTTAACTGCCCTGGCTCCAGGCTATGGAATTCTGGGAAGGGTCCTCGGTTGTGGGTTTTCTCATCAGGTTTCTTCAGATGTTTTTTTTTTTTTTGGCCCTGGCCATCCTCTGAGGCTGAGAGAGTGTGACTTGCCCAAGGTCACCCAGTGGGTTTCCATGGCTGAGCAGGGATTCGAACTCTGGTCTCCAGAGGCTGAGAGAGTGTGACTTGCCCCGGTTGTGTGCCTTCGAGGCGACCCTATCATGAGGTGTTCTTGCCAAGGTTTGTTCAGAAAGGGTTTGCCATGGCCATCCTCTGAGGCTGAGAGAGTGTGACTTGCCCAGGTTGCTGTTGCTGATTGCCTTCAAGTCGGTTTCAATTTAAGGAAACCCTAAGGCGACTCTATCCTGGGGTTTTCTTGCCACGGTTTCTGCAGAGAGGGTTTGCCATGGCCATCCTCTGAGGCTGAGAGAGTGTGACTTGCCCAGGTTGTTGTTATGGGCCTTCGTTTCCCACTTACGGCGAGCCTAAAGGGGACCTATCGTGTGGTTTTCTTGGCAGGTTTCTTCAGAGGGGGTACACCATGGCCTTCCTCTGAGGCTGAGAGAGTGTGACTCACCCAAGGTCCACCCAGTGGGTTTCATGGCTCAGTGGGGATTCGAACCCTGGTCTCTAGTCCATCACACAAAGCACAGGCCACACTGGTTGACCAGTTGTGTGGAGCCTCCATATTTAAAGGTTGCAAACCTCTTGTGTGGAAAGGAGGATGCCAGAGTAGATGGGAAGTTTGGAACAGCTGGCTGGAGGATTCTGGGTAAACCAAGGTCCAGTTCTGAGTTTTTCCACATCCTGGACTTGATGGATGATTGGTCTGATCCAGTTGCACTATTCTTATGTACCGTAAATGTATCTCAGGTCCAAAACACACTGCGGAAATAATCCAGTTTGAGACTGCTTTAACTGCCCCGACTCAATGCTGGGGAATCCTGGGAACTGTAGCATATTGTGGCACTTGAGCTCTCCGACAGAGAAGGCTCAATGTCTCACAAAACTACCACTCCCAGAATTCCCCAGCACTGAGCCAGGACAGTTGAAGCGGTCTCAAACTGGATTATTTCTGCAGTGTGTTTTGGATCTCTGTATCTCAGCCAGCATAGGGCATTGGCTTGAGTGTTGGACCATGCATCTGCACTACAATAATAATCCCGGTTGACACAGCTTTGCCATGGCTCAATGCTGTGGAATGCTGGGATTTGTCGTTTTGTGAGACATTTGGCCTTCTGTGGCGGAGAGCCCTGGTGCCACAACAAACTACAAATCCCAAGATTCCATCAGATGGGGCCATAGCAGTTAAAGTGGTGTCAACCTGGGTCATTTCTGTGGTGTGGATGCAGCCTTTGAGTGCTATTTTATTACGAGGTTTTATTGTCATTTGGATATACTATATAAATACATTTTATATTCAAAAGTGGAAGCTTTTGCCTCATCTCACTGAAGTGCAGAATGCTCCTTGAACAGAATTTCATTCATTCCAGTGCAATTTTCCCCAGCAATGGTGCCCCAACAAACTACAGTTCCCAGAATTCCATAGCATCAAGCCATGGCAGTTAAAAGTGCTGTCAAAATGGATTATTTCTGCACTGTGGCTACAGCCCACGATTCTGGAGACCAGGGTTGAAATCCCTGGGTGACCCTGTGCAAGTCACACACTCTCAGCCTCAGAAAAACTTAACGCTAGGTTTGCCATAAGTCAGAAGTGACTTGAAGGCACGCAACAGCAGCATTTTTTTTATCGGTATTTTTATCAAATGAAATCATATTACATTATAAAGACAGCATTTGATTATTTAACAGTATCTTGTTACATCTTTAGAGTGCATTCATTCCTTGTTAACTGAAGTCTGTGCGGATCTGTTCTCATTAAGGAAGTTATAGTCGAGAAAAATAATACTGTAACATTTAACACCATGCAGATCTTCGTAAATTCTGTCTGTTATTACATTTCTGATGTGCTTCGAGTATCACTCCTCTCTCTTGTTAATTGATTTGTATCATTTATATATCAATTGAATATTGAATGTAGATATATTGAATATAGATCGATTGAATAGATAAATAATGGCAGCAATTTTGTATAGGGATTTCAGGAATCCTCAATAACGGTATTCTCACCTTCCAGCGGGAGAGGGGTGACCCTGAGAAGTTCTGGCCCCGGACAAGTTGGTAGCGGGAGCAAAATTTGAACCCTGGACTTCCTGGTTTGTGACTCAACCTCTTAGTCACTTGCTGTAGCCTTTTGTTTTGACTCTTTTCGTACTTCCTTCTCCTCTACAGTCAAGCCAAGGAGCCTGCTTACCCCTGGAGGACGGTGGGCTACGGAGCGGGGGCCATGCCAGCCCCCTGACAATGTTCCAGATTTCGGAGTACCATGACGACGACGCTTTCCCGACAGCCGAGAAGGAGCCACACGATCCCAAGCTGACTTGGTGGGGACCCCCCGGAGGCGCCAAGGTGCCAGGCAGTCCAGCGAGCAGCGAGAATCCAGGTGGGGCTCCGGCATCTACTGGATACCGTGGGCCCTTGGGATCCGCTGGGATTTAGTTCCAGGACCCCCCCATGGATACCAATCTATGGATGCTCAAGTCGCATTACAGTCATCCCTCCATATTTGTGCATTTCATAGAATCATAGAGTTGGAAGAGACCCCAAGGGCCATCCAGTCCAACCCCCCTGCCATGCAGGAATTCCCAATCAAAGCATCCCCGACAGATGGCCATCCAGCCTCTGCTTCAAGACCTCCAAGGAAGGAGATTCTTGCAGATTTGACTTTTTGCAGATTTGATTATTCACAAATTGTATTGTATGTTCTCTCTAAAAATATCTAGGTCCTCCAGCGCAACTCTGTGGTCAACTTGAACCAAAAGTCACATTGAAGGACCTAGAGATTCCTAGAGAGAAGACTCCGCTAGGCATTTGTAGCGCCTCCAGCGCAATTCTATGGTCAATGTCTGGCAGATGTTGACCACAGAGTTGCACAGGAGGACCTAGAGATTCATAGAAAGGGGTTCTCTCATGTAAAAACATTGTGTTTTTGTTATTTGCAGTTTGCCCACTTTCACAGTTTACCTCTCTCTTGAGCCTTCCTTTATATTTCTTGATGTCTTTGATTTCTGGTCGATATGTAGCTAGATTAAACCATTTGCTACCCGATGCTCTGGCTCGCTTTACCTCTCCTCTTTTGTGATATCAAATTGATATCAAAAGGGATGGTTTAGAGAGGGCACCCCAGTGCAGGAAACTACCCATGATATGAGATCAGACTGGCTCAGCATGGGGGAAAGCTAAAGCACATGGCTAATATTGATCAATTATATCAGAATTTCCATAATCCCTTCAGGAAAAGAGTGATGATTGATCAATTATATCAGAATTTCCATAATCCTTTCAGGAAAGGAGTGATGGTGGGTTCTTCACTGATCGCAAAGGCTTGCAGATTTGCAGTGCATTCCTATACATGTTTACTTGGAAGTCTTAAGGCTGACTTATATATATAAAGATTTTTGGCTTTTGTCCACAAGATCCCACTTTTGCAGATGCCTGAAGTGTTATATTCAGTTGCCAAATACATAAATAATTGTAGGAAAAAATAATGATCTAAACTGTGGGACTAAAGTTGATGAGATTCATGTCTCACCTTTCCCCCAAAACTGGATAACCCAAATGGCAAGAAATGTTACACAAAAGTGAAATATATACAAAAGAAGCGCAGTGAACATTCACAACAGCAATTGGTAATAATGCAGTCATTCTAGCTTTGCTATACTGTAGCGATAACAGAATATTTGAATGAATTAAGGTTCTCTCTCCTGCTATTTATATATATATTCATTCAAATATTCTATTGTTGCTACAGTATAGCAAAGCTGGAACAATAGATCTCAGGTTAGTCCTGAATGAATGGAATCAAACTTTTTGATACATTAAAGACCAGCAGTTTCAATTTGTAGTGTCCCTTGGGGATTTTTTAAAAAAAGAATGGCAAGATTGCTCAGTTTAAGATGAAAAAGAATGCCAAGGACCTCTGTTATCAGTTTCCTGATCTGTACAATGTAACAACAACCTATTTATTAAAACAGAATGTGATTTAGAATCCATTACTTTAAGAATTACATAGATAACTAGTACATCATGTAGGATTTTAAGCTGGTGTTGTTTCTGGCATTCTGGCAAGCAAAGATATATATATATATATATATATATATATATATATTGCATTCAGAATTGTGATTCTTCTCACTTGCCATCTGATATATAATTCAGAAAGGATTGTACCATAATAACTTTTTTCTAGACATGCAAAAGGGAAAATGGCCATCTGTGGATGACTTCTTGGGCTATGTTTTCCCCCCATAAACCTATAACCTATCATTCTGATGCTTATGCAGTTCTATAGAAATGTACTCAAAAGCAAGCTCCATTGAGTTCAGTGGGTCTTAGTACCAGGAGTCCTCCTTGAACTCGACAGTTGTAACCCTATGCACTTGTACGGTGGATTTCACACTAAGTGCGTTGAGACGTGCTTTCAAGCAAGCAAACATGTGCTGTAAAGCTCCGACAGTTGAACTGTGTCATAGCCTTTGTTGTTACTCCACTTTTACTCCGAGGGGTTTGTGGAAATTCACAACCTTTATTCTATTTCTGCAACAAGGAGACTGGAACCTGCTGCTGGTCTGGGATGCTTTGGGATTCAGATAGGTCTGCCCTATCCATGTATACATCTCCAAACTTCCTTACCCTGGTGCTCTCCAGATATGTTGGACTGCAACCCTCATAATCCCCAGCTATTGTACAAGTGGTGCATCTGGAGGGCAGCACGTTGGGGAAGGCTCTTCTGTTGCAGTATGCCTCAGTAACTTTCTGTGCCAGAAACATCTTCACATCAGTTGGTGTCAGGGGCAGGTAGCTTCTTTGTGAGTGTGCTTTTAACTTCTGTAAACTTGGGTAAAAATGTTTGTTTTCTCTCCTCTCTCACACCAGAGCTGAGACGCCGTATAGGATCAGATCCCCCCTTGACAGACCCAGAGACCCCAGATGAGGTGGGCACTTTCCGGGCACGCTCTCGCTCCGCCCCTCCCATCTTGTGGGCTGCGCAGCGGTATGGACGAGAGTTGCGCAGGATGAGCGATGAATTCCACGGTGCACTGCAGGTGAGGTTGGAAGATGCACAGGTATGCATTTCCCAGGATGGTGGATATTCTTATTTATGATGTACTTTTTGAAGGTGGAAAATGCCCGCACATACTGTTGATTGTAAAGCCAGTTCAGTTCACCTCACTGTTCTTACCAGTGGTGTGGATTAATGCTTGCTAATGACCATTGGTGTATTGCATTTACAGTGCTTGCTGTATGGGGTGAGGTGCAAATGGAAATATCCGGAGACTGTTCACAGCTGCAAGTAATTTGAAGATTTACCTAAATGGTTGGCAATAAATAGGGAATTAGATTCATGAGACGAAGACATAACATACCGGTACCAGAAATCATGCTCAAATAAATTAATTTCACTGAAAAATAATAATACTACAATATGGGCTTTGAGGACAACAGTAATGCTTACACACACAAACACAGAGGTGAATGGGATTAAGACATTTTGAGGTTATAATCTGTCCCAACATTGTGGCCCCAAAAGTGTGTTGTTCTACAATCAATAAGAACTCAAGAGGTAAAACCTGAGATGTAATATTTTTAAAAAGCATGTAGAAATTCTTTGTTATCTGAGGTCATGCAGCAATGGTGGCAAATGCCTTTAGGCCAAAAGCTGAATACATTTTCAGGCAAGTAGATGCTGCATTCCAGTAGTGCATATATATTTTAGCTTCTTGCTCTCACTGCCCATAACAAAGCCTTAGGAGATGCATTGCTGTTCTTTTGGAATATGTGTGCAGGGAAGGCTTACAAAGTGGGAAGCCACCAAATGATGCTGCCCTGGGACCAGGGATGCAGCCATCACCGATAACTCTTTTCAAAGAGTTGCTCTGGTCTGTTCTAAAACGTTTTTATTTCCTATCTGAAATGTTTTCATCCACTATTGTGTTACATTAGAATACATTGAGAGGTAATGCACAAATGCATCAAAGAAATAAATCCTGCATTTTTCCTCTCTCTTAGAAGCTACCGCGCCCAAAGAGCGCAGGGACAGCCTCCCAAATGCACCGAACATCAGGCTGGAAGGAGACTCTGCAGTCTTGGTGGCGTCGAAGTTCCGTGGGAAATTGCCCGCCCCAAAGTCCTTCATGATGGTGTTTTTTGCTGCTGTCTGTTACACCTGGGTTCAAAGAGAGTAAATCTGTATGGTCCAAATGGCACATTTTCTTCTTTTTAAGGTGTTCCAAGGAATGCAGAATGGTGGGTTCATTTTGCATCGCTTCTGTACTTGCTCTCCTAAAACCTTTTCCCTAGATTCCACACTAATCTGGTGCCTTCCTGGGGTGTTCTTTCATTCCAACACTTCTGGAAGGCACCAGGTTGACAAAGGCTGCCTCACACTATATAGTATATGATGTGTTAGAATTTTATATACTTTCCCCTTTACACATGATCACATGCTTTTATTCACCACCCCACCCCCTCTCCCCACCCCCTTAGTGTCCTATAGGTCTTTTTTGGGGAGGACTGCGCCCTTCCTTTTGTCTAGAATACCCTTTTAAAAGAAAAAGAGAGAAAACACACTGTATTAAGTTTTGTTGTCAAAGTCCTGAATTGTTTAGTGTGGTTTTTTTTCCCTATGGAGAAATTTGTATGAACTTTAATTAAAATGAAATATTGTTACTTCTGTTCCTTAGACTGTATAACCCCATTCCATGGCTTTTCTCTGGTTCCTAGTAGCAAACGGAAGTGTGAGTTTCTTCATCTGTAGCTTGGTATTCTTCTTTCCTAATTAAAATCTTAGGGGTGTAGTGGTTTGAGTGTCCAACTACGACTGAGGAGACCAGGTTCGATTCCCCACTCGGCTGGTGGGTGACCTTGGGCAAGTTACATGCTCTCAGCCTCAGAGGACAGCAATGGCAAACCTCCTCTGAACACACCTTGCCAAGGAAACGCTATGATAGGGTTGCTGTAAGTTGGAAACAACTTGAAGGCATACAACAACAAGGAAGCAGCTATTGGAAAAAGACAGGTTTCAAATTTGGAGGACTGGATGGATTTTTCAAATGGATGGATACCTCTCTCCAAAGTTGTCCCACCATTTTCATATTCATGCCCTTCTCCCCCAAAACACTTCCAAATCTCCCCCATACTGCTAAGCCACACCGCTGGAATCCCAGCAATAATGTTTGCCACAATCCATTCTGCTCAGCTCCTCCATATCAGTCTGGCTTAACTCCCAAGTCCAGAGCCGGCCATTTTCAGCCACGCGGCTCGGGGAGGCTGACTTGGGGATCACACTCACACCTTGCTGCAGAGCCCAGCGCAACAAGACCTGAGCGGGCTGGTGCCCTTGGCGCGTGGCAACTTGTGCCACCTCTGGCCGCCCTAGAAGATGCCCTGCCCCCAATGAAGAGTATGCCTGCAGATGGATCCCCTTCTGGTGACAGAAGTCCAGCAGTGCCATCTGAGCCAGTTCTGGGTGGAACTCGACTTGGAGAACAGCTGGAGGCACCTGACACTCGGCCAACAATTCCTCGAGGTGTTGGATGGTGTAATTGGAGACCCCAATCGCCCGGAGCTTCCCAGCTTGATACAACCTCTCCAGGGCCCTCCAACTCTGCTGCCTTCGCTCTCGGTTCCCTGTGTCTTCCTGGGGCCAGCCTTGGGTACCCGGCCAGTGGATCAGGTAGAGGTCCAGATAGTCACAGCCCAGTTCCTTCAAGCTCCTTAAGCAGGCTGCTTCGGCCAGTTCTTCTCCTTGATCCCTCGGGCTCAGCTTGCTGGTAAGAAAGATATCTGCCCGAGTGAGGCCATGGCGAGGAAGCAACTCTCTCAGTGCACGGCCTATGGTGGCCTCATTGCCATAGACGGCAGCTGTATCCACCAAACGGTAGCCATTCTCCAGAGCAGCATCCAGGCTGAGACGCACCGCCTCCTCGTCCCGCAGACGGAAGGTACCCAAACCCAGAAGTGGCATTGGCGCTCCAGTATTCAGCCATACTGTTTGCTCCGGCACCCTGGTGAGGGACAGAAGATATGGTGCATTAATGTACTACCTCGCTGCGGTGGACAATACCTAACCCACCACCACTGGATTTAATGATAACAGAAGTGTGCATGTTGCAAATACAGTGGGCCCTTATCTGCTGGGCTTTGGTTCCAGAAACCCCTGTGGATAACAAAATCCATGGATACTCAAGTCCCATTAAATATCATGGCATGGTAAAATGGTGTCCCTTAGATAAAATGCCAATATCGAGAATTACTATTTGGAATTTATACTTTTAAAAAATATTTCCAAGCTGTGCATGCTTGGAATCCATGGATAAAAAAATCTGTGGATGCAGAGGGCTGACTACTGGAAGCCTTTTTGGGTCCCTTGTTAGGAAAAAGGTGGGATATAACTTAAATAAAATAAATGCTGAAAGGCCACCAGCCTCTCCTGTCCCAAGCCCTTGTTCTAAATTGCTGTTGGCAACCAGCAAAGTTTAGGACAGGGCTGCGAAAAGTTTGGCCCTCCAGATGTTGTTGGACCATAACTCTTACCATCTCTCACCATTGACTGGGGATGATCAGAGTTGCAGTGCAACTACAATAAGACAGACATGTGCCTCCAGATAGAGGAAGTGGTAGCAGCCTCTTCTGTCTCCCTTTCTTGCAAAACCCAAGGGGAGACAGAATCACAAGAAGTGGACCAGACTTTGGGTGGTTCCATAGCTTAAGCCAGGGGTAGGCAACCTTTCCCCTTTAAGGGCCGAGGGACTTCAGCTCCCAGAAGCCTCAGCCATGTTGGCCAATAGCTCCTGGGATTCTGGGAGCTGAAGTCCCTCGGCCCTTAAAGGGGAAAGGTTGCCTACCCCTGGCTTAAGCTCTTGTTTAACACAAGGATCTACAGCAGTGATGTCCAAACTCTAGTCCTCCAGGTGTTTTGGACTTCAGCTCCCAGAAGCCTCGGCCATCTTGGGCAATGGTCTGGGATTCTGGGAGCTGGTCCAAAAACCCAGAAGGCCAGAGTTTGGACTGATCTACAGCAGTGGTTCCTGACCCTTGGGTCTCCAGATGTTTTGGACTTCAGCTCCCAGAATTCCTGGCCGTTGACCATGTGGGCTGGGGCTTCTGGGAGTTGAGGTCCAAAACATCTGGGGGACCAGAGTTTGGGAACCACTGATCCACAGCTACTGATCCTTGCCTGGTGGCTTTCTAAGGATCTCCAGTGAAGGAGAACCTACCAGCTGTGAATGTACTCTATGTCCCACTCAAGCATAACCCTTAGCATCCAACCATTTCTCCTAAAGCAGCTCCATTGCAGTTTCCATAAACAAACAAGTGGCCCAAAGAACATCTTTAAAATCAAAGCTATAATCCTCAGTCAATTTACTCAAAAGAAACTCTGAAATCACAGTGTGGTTGCCTTCCCAAGATCACTGGTCAGCAATGGTGTTTGCCTGCTTTGGTTTATGCTATAAATTGTCCATGCACAAAATTAATAATAATAATAATAATAATAATAATAATAATAATAATAATAGCCACTGTTGGGTTCCCTTAACTAAAACTCCATGACAGAGTCGCCATAAGACTTGAAGGCACATAACAGCAACAACGAGACATTTAGTTTGTTCTGTCAGAAAGCTCTAGTGACCCCCCCCCAGCAGACTACAAATCCCAGGATTCCATAGCACAGCTAAAGCGGTGTCAAGGTGGATTATTTCCTGCAGGGCAGATGCAGCATTGCCCGGAATAGGGTGCTGAGGGAGGAGAGGGCCACCTATCCGGAGCAAACTGAGAAAAATATCTCTTGGAAACAAATAGCCAAGGCTTCTTACCAAGAACCAGGAAGTTTCCCCTTCGAGCGGTCCATGGCGAGTCGCGCATGCGCAGAAGCTCCCTCCCTCTCAAGCATAGAATGAGGTCGGGCTGCGCATGCGCCCCTGTGCCTGAGGGAATTCCGCTTGTGCATTGTCTCCCTTTGGCACAATAATGGTGGCACGTTTTATTGCTTTGGCAGCATAGGGTAGTGGTTGGAGCGTTAGGCTACGACTCTGGGGAACAGTTTTGAGCAACAAAACCCCCCAGGGGTAGCCTTGGTCAAGTCACACTCTCTCAGCCTCAAGGGGAAGGCAGTGGCAAACCTCTGAAGAAACTCACTTGGCCATGAAACCCACTGGGAGGCCTTGGGCATGTCACACTCTCTCAGCCTCAGGGGAAGGCCAAGGCAAACCTCTGGAGAAACTCACTTGGCCATGAAACCCACTGGGAGGCCTTGGTCAAGTCACACTCTCTCAACCTCAAGGGGAAGGCCATTGCCATCCTCTGAGGCTGAGACAGTATGACTTGCCCAAGGGCACCCAGTGGTTTCCATGGCATAGCTGGGATGCGAACCCTGGTCTCCCAGTGCCCTAGTCCAACACCCAAAACATTGGCCCCTAATAAAATATAGTATGCATCCCTATGAAGCCAGAATCATTCTTGCTTAACATGACACCTGTGTTAGATGAAAACAAATGCTGGAAATTAATATTATACATGGTCACAGCAGCACATACACTTCTTGCCAGGTAATGGAAAGAAAAGACAATGCCAACCATAGAAGAATGGTCAATAAAATTAATAATAATATGCTCGAACTGGATAAACTTACTTGCAGCTTAAATAATAAATCCCAGTAGAAAAAGAAATGAAAAATGGAAAGGACCGATTATACAGTGACAGAATCAGAATCAGAATTTATTTGCGGTCTTTGACATACAGGAGATTAAAATAGACGGCGTACAATGGACAAACCCAACAAAGTTATAAAATTAAGACATCACATAGCAAAATAGTGACAAATTGTCAAAAAAAGGGGCCGTCTCGCTGTCTGGAATGCTGTATTGTAAGACGGACAAAAAATTAAACTTTATAGAGACGCTAAACTGTTAAGAGTGATCAAAATAAATTCAGCTTGATGGTTTAACACACAGAGGAACCGGGGGGAAAATATTGCATATTAAAAAATGTTTTAGGACCATTTTGAATGATATCGTTTTGTGTATCGAAACGTAAGGAAAAAAAATAAAATTAAAAAAAAAGAGGGGGGCATCTAACTGCCTCGAAGACAGATGTTTCTTAATGCATTGCCTTGTGTAATATTTCAGTAAATTCCTTCCTTCCTTCCTTCCTTCGACTTTTGGAGGAGATAAATGAAAATCCTCTGGCTTCCATTCAGCCCTGGCACAATATTCTGGGATTACTTCCCATGTTTCAGTTACTGAACAATAATGGAGCATGGCAGCAACTCCTTGAGTTGAGCCTCTGTTCTTAGATGAATTCCTGGCTGCATCCGCACTGCAAAAATCATGCCTTTCGACACCGCTTTAAACTCAGATTCAATGCCTATGGAACTCTATATATGGAATAATATATTGTAACCCACCTTGAATACCAACCACTGTTGGAGAAAGGTAGGATAGATATATATCCTGGAAATAAATAAACAAACTCTGGGGTTTATAGTTTTGTGAGACATTTTAGCTGTCCCTGGCAGAGCGCTCTGGTGCCACCACAAACTACAGATCCCAGGATTGCATAGGATAGAGGACAGTCCACTCCACTCCCTTTCCATTGCTATTGACTTCTATATTATTGTTTTCTTATTGTATTCTTTTATTTTTATGCTTGTAACCTGCTTTGATTCCCTTTGGAAATAGGCAGGCTAGAAATAAATCATATTATTATTATTATTATTATTATTATTATTATTCCTATTTCTTTATTCATGCGAATGCTGAGCGTCTTCGGTTGTTGTGTGCCTTCGAGTCATTTCCGATGTATGGCAACCCTAAGGCGAATCTATTGTGGGTTTTTCTTGGCAGGTTTCTTCAGAGGGGGCTTGCCATTGCCTTCCCCTGAGGCTGAGAGTGTGTGACTTGCCCAAGGTCACTCCGTGGGTTTCCATGACTGAGCAGTGATTCAAACCCTGGTCTCCAGAGTCAGTACTGAATGGCTTATGAAAGGGGGTATTGTACCCTCGAAAACCAGAGTGTTGTGTTGGCTTGAGCATTGGACTCAGACTCTGGAGACCAGGGTTCGAATCACCGCTCAGTCATGGAAGCCCACTGGGTGACATTGCACAAGTCACACTGTTTCAGCCTCAAAGGAAGGCAAAGGCAAACCTCCTCTGAACAAATCTTGCCAAGAAAACCAAGCCTTAGGGTTGCCGTAAATGAAGGCACACAACAACACTTATCCCTTAAGATACGGCATTTTCCTCCTAATTCTGCAAATCTCGGTATTCTAGCCCTCCCCAAATACCAAGAATACCAAGATTTGCAGAATTAGGAGGAAAATGGCAATGCAGTCAGCCCTCTGTATCCACGGATTCTTTATCCACGGATTCAAGCATCCGCGGCTTGAAAATATTCAAAATTGCACAACACAAACCTTGATTTTGCCATTTGACATAAGGGACACCGTTCGACTATCCATTGTATTTAATAGGATTTGAGCATCCCCGGATTTTGGTGTCCATGGGGGCCCTGGAACCAAACCCCAGCGGATGCCAAGGGCCCATTGTACCTTTTTGTTATTTTGGGGTGGGCCTATTTCAGATACACTTCTGTTGGCACTGTATTCCCGCTCTTGAGATTGAAGGGAGGGATGGCGAAAAAGAAGACGAATTGCTGGCAGGGAAATTTGTAAGAGAGAATCTTCTCCTTTTTGGTTTATAACATCTTGCCTGATGATGATGAAGAAGCCGGTGGAGCTTCGAAAGCTTGCAGCGAGGATACTGTGCATTTGGGTTGGCCCCTAAAGGGATCACCGTTTGACGGGATTTTTGTTTTCTTTGGAAACTTAGGTAGGCTTTCGTCCAAATCCAGCGCCTCGGATATTCCTTCGAGATCTTTCTTGGAATACCATCCCAGGCGTCCTTATGGAAAGCTCCTGGCCCTGTTGTCTCCTCTGTCCCTTCTAATGTAATTCTTCCCATTATTTATTTCCCTTTCACAAAATTACCGCTCCAAGCAGAAGGACTTGGCACCGTCGAGCGAAGTTGTCCTTCCAATAAAATATCATCTGATGTGGATTTGACAGGTTGCGTAAGTTGAATACTTTGGGCAAGGCTTCCTATTATTATTATTATTATTATTTCCCTTTTTCTGCCAACAAAGAAGATTGTTGTAGATGCTTGGAAGAACACAAAATCAAAAAACCAGCTTTTTGGGGTTGCCGACAGTGGCAATAAATAGCCAGCAGAGTGCACCACAATCCAATTTTTGGGCTAAGATCCACCTGCCCCATTTGGGAAGGCTGGAAGGAATATTTCCCCTCCTTCTCTTTAAAAATAAAAAATTCGGTAGGTGGCTGCTTATCTTGTCCCAATTTATTGATGGAAGAAACACTGTCGGGTTATTAAGATACAAGGATATCCCAAATCCCCCAAACAGTGACAACCAAAATGCACAAAACATAGCCAGCCATAGCTGTCTTGGCCCTGTAGCAAAGTCCAATATCTTCCAAAATCCACAAAATTTTGCCTTTATCGGACCGACCAAATGGAACAATAAAATTACATGTTGCAAGCTTTCGAAGCTTCACTGAGGAAGGAGCCAGTGAAGCTTTGAAAGCTTGCAACCTTTCTTCCCCCTCTTTGCTTGTCGATAAAGATAGCCCTGTTTTGTGGATTTTGCAAAATGCACAAAACCCATGTTGCAAAGGGGCTAGAAAACATCCAGGAGGAGAGAGAGAAAAAATAGGATGTCACAGGCCTGCATTTCATCCAGAGGTGGCTTTGCCTGAGGAAGAAGCCCGTGGAGCTCCGAAAGCTTGCAACATGGATTTTGTGCACTTGGGTCGGCCCCATAAAGGTAACCCTGTTTTTGTGGATGGGGGATGTTGTTGTACATTGCTCCATGCATGGCCAACATGGCTCCCCCTGGAAATGTTGGGTTATAGATGGAAGGCATCATCACATCCTTTGCTAAAATCTGGCGCATGAGGCATGAGGCTTGCCACCCACACAAAGACTGGCCTCTGCTACAGAACCATTGGCTTTGTATGATTCAAGCCGAGGGGTTTTATGATCTCTCTGTACCATCCATCTATTGAGAGAGAGAGAGAAAGAGAGAGAACCGCATAGCATGCCTTCATTTACAGCTTGGCTAAAAGGGGCCAAAAGGGTGAAGAAGGAAGAGAGGGAGGGAGAAAGAAGAATGAATGAATGAAAGGAAGGAAGGAAGGAAGGAGAGATGGAATGGGGAGGGATGGAAGGAAGGAAGGAAGGAAGGAAGGAAGGAAGGAAATAAGGGAGGGAGGGAGGGAAGGAAGGAAGGTGGGACAGAAGGAAGGGAGAGGGAGGGGGGAGGGAAGGAAGGATGGATGGATGAAGGGAGGGGAGGGAGAGAGGGAGGGAGAAAGAGGAAATGAATGAAAAGAAAGAATGAAAAAGAAAGAAAAAGAAGGAGGGAGGGAGGGAGGGATGGAACAGGGATGAATAGAAGGGAGGGAGGGAGGACGGAAGGGAGAGAGAGGGAGGGAGAGGGAAGGAAGGAAGGAAGGATGGATGAAGGGAGGGGAGAGGGGAGAGAAAGAAAAAGAATGAAAGGATGGATGGAACAGGGAGGGATAGAAGGGAGGAAGGAAAGAAGAATAGATGAAAGAAGGGAGGGGGAAGGAAGGATGGAAGGGGGGGCAGAAGGAAGGATGGAGGGAGGGAGGGAGGAACGGGGAGGGATAGAAGGAAGGAAGGAGGAAAGGAGGGGAGGAAGGAAGAATAGATGAAAGGAGGGAGGGGGAAGAAGGAAGGAAGGATGGATGGATGGATGGATGGATGGAAGGGGGACAGAAGGAAAGAAGGGAGGGATGAAGGACGGGAGAGAGAGAGGGGGGAAAGAAGGAAGGATGGATGAAGGGAGGGAGAGAGAAAAAGAAAGAAAGAAAGAAAGGAGGGAAGGATGGATGGATGGATGGATGGAGGAAGGGAGGGGAGGAAGGGAGAAAGAAAAAGGGAGGGAGGGAGGGAGGGGGCAGCCCAGAGCAGCCCCCCTCCAAAAAGCCCAACAATCTCTGCTGGGCCTGGCAAGGCAGGCGGCATCCCTGTCCTCCCCGGAGCTGGGGCTGCGTGCCTGGCCTACAGAAGAGGCCGCCTGAGCCCAGCAGCAGCAGCAAGGGCGGCCCTGCTCCCTCCCTCCCTCCCTCCCTCCCTCCCTCCTCGCCCGAAGGCAGCCCAGCCTCCTCCGATCCACGTTGCTGTGGCTGCAAGAGCAACGGAGCGCCGCCTGGCGGAGGCAGCCGGGAATGGCAGTGGCAGGGAGTTCCACCGACCCTCCCCTCCCTCGTTCCTTTGGGTCCCTTTCCTCAAGCAGCGGTGGGGTCCCTTGCCCAGAGGATTGCAGAGCCCATGGCCTGAGACAGAATAGTCCAATTGCTTTCCCCCCTCCATCTCCACCTCCATCTCCCCAACTCAAGGTTCCTAACACTCCTCCAAACCAGCCAAGTTGTTTGGGTACCTGATCCCCCCCCCCAAAAAAATAAGCCCCCCTCCACAAGCCTCTCTCCCTGCCCTTGCATCTCAAGTCTTCTTGCCTTGGCTCCCTGCCCCACTGGGCATCCCTCTTCCAAGAGGAAAGCCAGCCTTGGGGTCTTTCCTTGGCTCCCTGCCCCACTCTCCATCCTCCCCCCAAGAGGAAGGCAAGCCTTGGGGGTGGGGGGGGCATGGCCCTGGGCATCCAGATTGCCCCTCCAGGATGAGATCCACACCTTGGAAGAGGGATGGGGCAGCGATGGAGATGCCAGGGGGTGCCCTGCTGCTTGTGGGATCTGGAAATGACTTGAAGGGGGGGGGGGGAGAGGAGAGGAGAGATCCCTTTCCTTGGATTAGGAAGAAGAGGAGGATCTTGGAAGAGAGGGAGTTTTAAGAGCAGCCCCATCTCTCCCCCCCCCCCCCTTTAGCTCCATTGCAGAAGCTCTCCCTCCTTCCCTCCCTCCTTCCCTCCATCCCTCCTTCTCTCCATCCCTCCTTCCCTCCAGGGTGGAGCAAGGCAGGCTGAGCATCTTCTCGGCGGTGCCTCTGCCTTGGGTGGGGGGTCGAGATCTCTTTCCCTGGACCCCCTCTCTGCCCCCCTGACTCCTGATCCCATAGAGCCCCCCTCATGCTTTGCAAGTCCAAGGCTGGGGAGGGGGGCCGGGGGGCTCTGGAAGGGATCCCAAGGGGCAGCTGGGGGATCCTTCTCTCCTTCTCTGCCTGGATCTGAAGGGGGGGGAGGACACCCCCACCCCCCACCCCAAGTGTGGATCTTCTGGCCACCAGGTAAGCCCAAGTGGAAAGGGACTGGGGTGGGTTGGGGTGCCTTCCTTTGGCAGTGCCAGCCAGGCACAGCGATGGCTTCCCTTCCCTCCAGGGATCGATCTGGTTCCTCTCCCCTGGAGAAAAAAAAAAGTTCCCAGATTGGAGGGGGATCCAGGATCCTGCAGCCCAGGATCGCCCCCCTCCCAGGCCTTAGGGGGGGATGGAGACCCTTGGGGAGGAGGAAGGGTCTGTGCCAGGCTGGGGAAAGGGAGCCCCCCAAAACAGAGAGAGAGGGTCTGGTTTGGAAGGGCAAGGGGGTGGCTGTGGGCAGAGGAGGAATGGGGAGAGATGCAGGGACCCAAAGCTTGGAGGGGGGGCAATGGGGAGGGTTTTTTAGCAAGAGGCAGGATGCCCCCCCTCTCTCAGATTTGGTCCCCCTCTTGCTTGGATTCCTTTGGAAGGGGATTTTGGAAGAGAATTTGGAAGGCATCTCTGATTATTAGTTTAGGGTCCAGTGGTCCCAGTCACCCCATTGATTTCTCTCTCATTCCTACATGCACACCTTGCAGATCTCTTCTGCTCTGCCCTCTTCACTCATGCCCCTACAATGCCCACCCCATGAACCCCCTCCGCTGTCCAGGAATTGCTTCCAGACAAAACATAACAACCCAAGGCAGTGGGATCTTGGCACCCAGGCTGGATGGATCTTTCGGTGCCAAGGGTTTTTCATCTGGGGGATTCCCTTTCTCCCTTCCCTTCCCCCCCCCAAAAAAAAATCTCTGGGTCTTGGAAGGTTCCTGTTTTGCCCCCAACCTCTAGGATGAAAGCAATCGTGTTTAGGGAAACTGCACCATGGCAAGAGGGGCGAGGAGGCAAGATGGGCATGTGGGCACACTGCCTGGCACACAAGGGAGGCAGGAGCCAGACAGGGCACGCTTGCACTGCCTTGTGCCATGGCTGCCCAAAGAGCCTGGTACTGGGCTATGCAGGGAGACACGCAAGCGCTCGAAGACAGAGGCTTCTTCACGCAACAAGAACACCCTGGTTGTTGTGTGAAGGCTTGCTTGTTTTTGTAAGCAGCTTCTTTTGGCTTGCCGGCGTGTGCCACTGGCACTGCGGATCTCTTGTGAGTGCCGACGTGGTGCTGGCAGCATACTAAACACGGTATGTTGGCATTTGTGCGTCCAGACACATGCATGGCCACTCACAGAATCATAAGAGTTGGAAGAGACCCCCCCCAAGGGCCATCCATCCCAACCCCAATCCATGCAGGAACTCACAATCAAAGCACCCCTGACAGATGGCCATCCAGCCTCTGTTTACAAACCTCCAAAGAAGGGGACTCCATCACTCTCCAAGTGTTCCACTGTCAAACAGCTCTTACTGTCAGAAAGTTCTTCCGAACGTTGCGGTAGATTCTTTTCCTGTAGTATGAATCCATTGTTTTGAGTCCTATTCTCTGGAGCAGCAGGAGAAAAAGCTTGCTCCCTCCTCAACATGACCCCCCTTCAAATACTTAAGCAGGGCGATCATATATATCCTCTCTTAACCTTCTCTTCTCCAGCGTAAACATGCATAGCTCCCTATGATGATCAGTCTGAGAATCTCCGAAGTCTCTCCTCATAGGGCTTGATGGTTTCCAGAGCCTTCACCATTTTGCTTGCCCTCCTCTGGACATGCTCTCCATGTTTGCTTTCTGATCTGAAGCCCATGTGTTGTGGGGTGCTATGCAAGCGGGCAAAGGGGACGGAAGCGATCCCATCATCATCCGAATCCTGAAAGGGTTGCATGCTAAAAATCATGCCTCCCAGAAGGCCTTGACAGTTTACCAGGGCATGGGAAGAAGGGTGCCAGTGATGCCGGCTGTGCCTGGCGCTTCAGGGCAGGCTGGCACCACATGGGCCTGGGGCTGGAGGGATGCAACATTACTGGCCCTGTCCCAGCCAGTCGCTTCCTTGCCAAGGCATCCCTGTTCTGCCAAGGGCCCTGGGCATATGTCTCTCCCTTCACCCCTGCCCAGAAGACTTCTCAGGATGCCAAAGCCTGGCATGGGATTTTCTGCTCATGCCCCCTTGGCAGGGGATGCTGACACAGCCACTGGCTCCGTTCTTGGACAAGAACCAGCACTCTTTCAGTCCCTTACTGTTGGGCGAAGAGGACAATTATATACATATTAAGAGAGCCAGCGGGGTATCGTTTTTGGGTGTCGGACTGGGACTTTGGAGACCAGGGTTCAAACCCCAGCTCAGCCATGGAAACCCATTGGGTGATCCCAGGGAAGCCACACTCTCTCAGCCCCAGAGGATGGCAAGGACAACCCCTTCTGAAGAAAAGTGCCAAGAAAACCCCACAGTAGGGTTGCCATAAGTCGGAAACGACTTGGAGGCACACAACCCACACATATTGTACAAAGAGAGGGTTACAACCAAAAGGCTACCCAGTTGGATATGTTGCAGGCATGGTTTGCGCTGTGCATATGTTATAGGTGTAGCACAATCCATCTTCACATTCAGTAACTGGAAAAAAATGTCTCATTTGGATGCCACATCTAATAATAATAATAATAATAATAATAAAATTTATTTGTATTCCGCCCTTTGGGAAACCCAATCCGGGCGGCTCACAACAATAAAATCATACATAAAGCCAAAAACATCAACCCCCTTATGTCCCTTATTCCACAGGACCATAGTTTGTGTTTTCAACATCAGGGTTCACTGCAAGTACATTACAAAAGAGTGTCCTAGAGCATGTGCAAAGTCTTTGCCCAGCATTGCCCCGCAAGGCCTTTTATTTTATTTTATTTTATTTTATTTTATTTTATTTTATTGTTGGTGGGGAAGTGCTTCCAGATCACACAGTGTGGCTTCCAGATAGGCTTTATTTGAGTAGAATAGGCGCATCATATTCTATTACAAGTTTAAGTGAGAAACGTATTCATTTTATTGTGTAATCCCGCCTCGATCCGTAGGGAGAGGCGGGAAATATAAATAAAACTTATTATTATTATTATTATTATTATTATTATTATTATTACTGTATTATGCACATTGCATTTTAATTGTCAGTTGGGTACTAACACGATTTGTACATTGGCCTTTACACAGGTTTGTTATCAAACTTACATATATATATATATATATATATATGTCTTATTGCATCTCTATTACTGGTATGTCTTACTATAAACAATTATAGTTTATATTGACTATCCTACTAGTAATACGATTACAAAGTAGCCTTAACTTCCTACCTAATTGTGAGTTTCAGACGATTGCTATGCCAGGATTGTTACTGTTGACTATTATTTATCTATTTATTTGAATGGTAAGCTTTCCCATTCAAGAAACCAAGCCTCTTTGAAACCTTTCCCTTGTGGTCCTCCTGGGTCAGTTGCTGCATCTTGCTCCCACTCAGATCTCTCACGTCCGCACGTTTTTATAGTCAGAAAAACATCCTCGCTGTGGCCGAGGGTTACTTGTGCATGGATGCACACGGTCAGCCTTTCCCAGCCACGCATTTGATATTTCGCTTGTTAGCTGCGTTTCAGCCGCCTTTCCCTTTTCTATGCCCATTATCTGTGTGATCCTGAACTCATGGCTTTGGAGAGCTCATTTATTGCAGGCTCACGCAGGCTGAAAGGACGAGCCTTTTCAATCCACATAGTGGATGTTTCCCCAATAGTCCTAGGAGTTTTATCACACGAGGGTGAAATTGGAAGTATAAACAGTTATTAATCCGTGATTAACCTGCAAGTGCGCGAATGGTTTGCACACGACGTCGCGTGCAAAGCGCTATTATCCCGTGAATAACCCGTGATTAACCCTCAATTGCACACAATTGCGCAAATGGTTTTCATGCGACGTTGAGACGAAACGTGATTAAAGTGCCGTTATCCCGTGAAGAACCAGGCAAGAAACCACAGGAACTCATTCACGGAACTTTCCCATGAAGGACTTTTTGCTGTTTCTTGCCTGGTTATTCCCTGGTTCTTCACGGGACAATGGCACTTGCGTTAATGTCGTTTTAAGCACGGTTTAATGTCAATTGCCTGATTTTCACAGCTTAATCATTCTTTAAACTCCTATTTCCCCCCATGTGATAAACTCCCTAGTCAACCCACTCTCAGAAATGTTAGGTCTGCTGACTGTGTGCTCCCCTTGCCTTAAGACATTCCCCTTTGCACACTTGCTCCCCTAAATCTGCCCTTCTTCCCTTGCCTTAAGACAATCCCCTTTGCACACTTGCTCCCCCAAACCTGCCCTTCTCCCCTTTTGCACACTTGCTCCCCAAAATCTGCCCTTCTCCCCTTTCTATAAGACTTTCCCTTTGCACACTTGCTCCCCAAAATCTGTCCTTCTCTCCTTGCCTTAAGACAATCCCCTTTGCACACTTGCTCCTCAAAATCTGCCCTTCTCCCCTTTCTTTAAGACTTTCCCTTTGCATACTTGCTCCCCAAAATCTGAACTTCTCCCCTTTCTTTAAAACTTTCCGTTTCCACACTTGCTCCCAAAATTCTGCCCTTCTCTCCTTGCCTTAAGACAATCCCCTTTGCACACTTGCTCCCCAAAATCTGCCCTCCTCCCCTTTCTTTAAGACTTTCCCTTTGCACACTTGCTCCCCAAAATCTGTCCTTCTCTCCTTGCCTTAAGACAATCCCCTTTGCACACTTGCTCCTCAAAATCTGCCCTTCTCCCCTTTCTTTAAGACTTTCCCTTTGCATACTTGCTCCCCAAAATCTGAACTTCTCCCCTTTCTTTAAAACTTTCCGTTTCCACACTTGCTCCCAAAATTCTGCCCTTCTCTCCTTGCCTTAAGACAATCCCCTTTGCACACTTGCTCCCCAAAATCTGCCCTCCTCCCCTTTCTTTAAGACTTTCCCTTTGCACACTTGCTCCCCAAAATCTGACCTTCTCTCCTTACCTTAAGACAATCCCCTTTGCACACTTGCTCCCCAAACTCTGCTCTTCTTCCTTCCTTTTGTTGCCAGGCACCTTCAAGACCTTTCCAAGACTCTGGCCAACCTAATAGCCTCCAAATGAAGGAAGTGCTGCCCTTTCCTCCCTGGAGCTGGCCACTTCACGCCAGCCAGATAGCGGAGACAGCTGTGCCTACCCGCTGCAAAGGAACAGGCACCACATGGGCCCTTTGCTGCATGCTTGGTGAGAAACCCTGAGAGGCAGGAGCCTTTTGCCACAGATCCAACGGATGGAAGTCCAAGAGGGATGCTTTGAGCCAGATGTCAAGGCAGGGTGGGCAACACAGCTAGGGGAAGGGGCAACTTTCTGCCCCTGGGATGTTCCCGGATGGTGCCCAAGATCCCTCCGAAAAGATGCCCACACTTCTGCTTCTGGATGTTTAGGTTGCTTTTTCTTTTTAGTGCATGGATGCTTTGCAAATTGCAACCTATTTTCGAGGCGAAGCAGCGCTGCTCTTGAAGGTTCCCAGGGGAGGCAATTCACTGTTCTTATTTCTTCCAAGGGAAGGGCAGGCCAGGGAATGGAGACTGGAAGGACGGAGGCCCCCCAAAACAGCATGCCCACTTCCCTGCTAAAGGAGCAGAGAGTATCTTTGTCCTCTACCTTTAAAAAGTAGAGGCTTTTTCGGGCAAGGATCCCTAAGGCCAGGACAATGGGTTAGGAAAAATCAGGGGCCCTAGACACATATTCAGAGCAGATCAGGAAAATCTCTCCCCCCTGCTTTCATGTGCCACATTTCGAATGAAGTGCATCAAGACCAATCTATTCTCCCTAACCCTAAGACCGTTACAATCCAGATTCGAAACTACCTTCCTGCACGAATGGGGTTGTGCGTAGCCGCCGGGGCCGCTGCAGAAATCCATGCCACATTGCAGAATATTTTTGATTTGATTTTTCAGCCGAGCCAGGGATGTTGGGAGAAGGATTGGCTAGCTTTAAGTGACCTCCCAGGAGGAGAATAATGGGGGATCACTCTTTCTTCCTCCGCAGCCCAGGAGAAGCAGCCGTGGGATTACTAGCGGGGATTACAATACGCCAGATTGCCTGGACAAATGGACGCAAGGGCCGATTTAGGACAAAGGAGTGTCGGGGGAAGGAAGGAAGGAAGGAAGGAAGGAAGGAAGGAAGGAGAAGGTGGGATGGAGAAAGGGCCAGAGTCTCTATTGGAGCATGCTTTGGACATGTCCAGGACAGTCAATGAGATCTTTAAAAAATGCCCCAAATTTTCTTTTCTTCTGCATCATAGCCTTCTCTTTTTCCCGTTGAACCATCTCCCAAATCCACCGATGAGAGGAAAGGGACTACTAGTCAGGTGAGCTGTGGGCCAAGAAGATCCGAGCTCAGGTTTCATTATTATTTATTTATTCCAAATCAATACATGAATTTACTAGTGGAATTCTTTCAGCCTCAACTCCAGCAAGAGGCAACCGGATGGGGCTGCCTGAGAAAGCCCTTGTAAGAAGGACGGAGGGGTGTGATAGCATACAGCAGGCTAGGCTGACTTTGTACTGGTTGAGGGAGACTGGGATTTATAGTTCACCCCATCGGAAGGACACCGTCTTGATATATCTGAGGGCAGAGAACTGTCAAATTAGCAATCCGTGAGCCTCCCGGAGAGCCTTTGTGGCTGAAGAGCGGGGTATAAATACTCTAAATAAATAAATATCGTGAAACAGATGAAACATGGCGCTATTAATTATATATTCCTATTAGAATTTGCCCAGCTGTATTTTTAATTTTCCCAGCACATGCACACAGAGAGACTCAAGCTATCTCTGTGAATATGAAAAGAAGGCATGACATTCCTTTCTGGACTTCTGTTTGGTGCAGCAGCTCTTTGTAAAACACACACATGCTGCAGAAATAATCCAGTTTGACACCAGTTGAATGCCATGGAATTCTGGGATGTGTAGTTTTGTGAGACGCTTGGATTTCCCTGGTGAGCACTCAGGCGCCAGGGCTAACTACAGCTCCCAGCATTTCAAAGCGTGGAGCCGCGGCAGTTCAAGTGGTGTCAGATTGGGTTATTTCTGCAGTGCGGATGCAGCCATGAACTCACAGGGATTGGAAAAGTCTTCCTGCCTGCATGACCTGGAATGGAAGCCCTCTCATTTCATAAGGAGAATGTGGTCCTGCAAGTGTGGCTGAACTGCAACTCTCCTCAACCCTGCCCTGTATAGCAAATGGGGAGAGATGGTGGAATTTATAGTTTATTGATACCTGGAGGGTTCCTCTTGTCACAACTGTTTGCTCGAAGGCTCTGAACAGAGAGTTCCTTGCAGCATAAGAAAGGATGCTGATGCTGTGCTTGAAAAGAGGCAAAAGAGACACTTTTGGACTTACCGATTTGTATCTTATAATTGCAAACCTAGAAAGGTGGGAACGTGAGGGCCAAATTCAATTTCAGATTAGATTTCGAGGGCCGTATCTCAGCAATGGGGAGGACTCAAAAGGACGGGGGCCAAATATGCCAGCGTATTTTATCTCAACCCTTTTACTGCCAGTACGTAAACCAGGTGAGCCTAAAAGCTAAAGCGCCGGCTTGCTAGAGAGGTTCAAAACAATAAAAAGGGCTTTTTTGGTTACGTCACTAGCAAAAGGAAGACCAAGGAAAGTGGTAGGGCTGCAGCAGGGAGAAGATGGAGAAAATGCTAACCGGGGACAGAAAAAAGGCAGAATGATTCAACAGCTTCTTTGCCTCGGTCTTCTCCCAAAAGGAAAACAACCTGGGGGAAATGGAGCAGATGATGCAGTAGCGGAAATGCTGCAAAGAGGTAGTCCAGGAACACCTAGCTCCTCTAAATGAATCCAAGTCTCTAGGGTCAGATAAACTACTTCCAAGGGTATTAAAAGAATGGGCAGAAGTAATCTCCGAAACACTGGCAATAATCTCGGGAGAACGGGAGAGGTCCCAGCAGACTGGAGGAGGGCAAATGTTGTGCTCATCTTCAGAAAAGGAAAAGGGGGGGGGGGAAAGAGGACCCAAATAATAACAAATAATAACAACATGAGAGACCCCAAATCCGCTGCCCAGCTCAGCTATTCCATTTGGCCTCATAGCAGCGTGAGCCTTGTACAATCTCTGCTTCCTGAGCTGGTCCCTGAAGGAGAATGCAATAGTAAACTGGCCATCGTTTCCATTAAAAATACCCACACTCCAAACAAGACAACAGAATGCTTCAATCTACTGCAGATCCCAGTCAATTTATTTATTACAGCACCAAAATGCATTCAGCAGGATTTGCAATTTGTGGTTTTGAAAAGTGTGGGGAGGAAGGCAATGAGTGCAATGGCATTTTTGCATCCGTGTGTACTTACGCACTGAACGGTCTGCACATCAGAGGCATCACAGCCCTGCCCTATAATTATTATTATTATTATTATTATTATTATTATTATTATTATTATTGGTATATCCCACCTCTCCCAATGGATTGAGGCGGGAGTACAGCAATAGAGATAAAACAACAAGGTTTAAAACATGGCAATAAAAACATGACAAAATTACAATAAAAATTCTTAAAACAAACATTAAAATTACAAATGCAATAAGACAATAACATTAACATTAACAATAAAAACATTAACATGAACATGAACAATAAAGTTGACAATTAGACTTGAGAGAGAAGCGTCTCATCTGAAAAACAACAACAACACACAATGCTTCTTAGGTACCCAAAGCTCACAAAAATAAAAATCCCCAAAACCTCTTCCAAGAGGATGGAGTAAAGCGACAGAACAAATAAGAGCTCTGTTGAATCGGAGGAAAGGTTTGTCTAAGCTAGAATCCTGTTTCCTTCTGTGTCCTCCTTGACCAGATGTTTCTGGGAAGCCACAGCTGGAAGTGAAAGCCACAGCCGCCTTCTTGATCTTTGCCCTTCCAGATTCCTTCTCAATATTAAAGCTTTGTTTTAAAAAACTTTATTTTATTAATCCTTTACTAGCTGGGGATGATGGACTCACAAACTGAGCACATCTGGGACGAAGCCTGATATAAGTTATGCATGCACTTTGATTGATGTATTTATAAAGTATATATCCATGTTTGTATTATGTAGCTTGGCACAACTCCAAACTATGTTCCGGTTGTCTGCAAGGAGTTCTTTGTGTCTGTTCGAAAACCATAACATGCAGTGTGTGAAAACCTGGTGTTGTTTTTTTGGCATCTGCCCTGAATCTCATTAATTTGTCTTTGTTGTTGTCTGCCTCCAAGTCATTTTTGACCTATTTTAGAAGTCATTTTTGACGTATGTCATAGGGCTTGGCAAGTTGAGGTTAGTGGAAGAGAGTCACGTAGTGCAGTGGTTTGAGTGTTGGACCAAGATTCTGGGACACCAGGGTTCAAGTCTCTTCAGAGGCGGTTTGTCATTGCTATCCTCTGAGGCTGAGAATATGTGACTCACCCAAGATCACCGAGTAGGTTTCCATTTGTTGTTGTTAACAGCCTTCGTGTCGTTCTCGACCCATGACCCATGGCAACCCTATGGATGAGACATCTCCAGCCCCCCCTGTTCTGCCCATCTCCTGCAAACCCTTATTCATGGTCTCTTTAATAAAGTCTCTGCATCTGGCATGTGGCCTTCCTCTCTTTCTACTTCCCTCCACCTTTCCTAACATGATTGTCTTTTCCAATGATTCATGCCTTCTCATGATGCGTCCAAAGTACGACCGTCTCTAAGTCTTGGCTTCTAGGGATATCTCTGGCCAAGTGGTTTTCCATGGATGAGTGGTATTTGAACCCTGGTGTCCATGAGTCTTCATCTAACACTCAAACCACTACACTACACTGACTCTCTTCCTCAACTTATTTTCAGTATGTATTTCTATGGGCCCACCATAACATAAACGTCAAGGCTGTTGGCTAAAAATGGGGTACAACTCAGGGGGATTGCAAATTTTGAAACCAAGAAAATTATTCTGGATTAATGAATGGGGACACAAGGGTGAGCTCTTGCTTTTGTGTCAGTGTGTGTGTGTAGGAGATGCAACTCATACCTTCTGCTCTTTCTATTCCTGGGATTAGGAGGGATGGGATATATTTATCAGCTTCGGTTGGTGGCAGAGGCGGAAAAAGGAGGCTGCTTTGGTTTCTCCTCTTTGCAGAAAAGGTGTGAGAGAGGGAGGGCGATAGGATGAGAAAGAGCTCCTTTTGGAAAGGTTTTTGTTCCAGATTTTCACAATCCCAAAGCATGGGCCACAAGAAGTGCTTTTGGGCTCAAGCAGGTTTACAGACAAATACCGTATTTTGTGTGTATGTGTCTCTGGGTGTGAGACCGTAAGAAATAGGAGATGGGTTTTCCAGTAGGGGAAGCAACAACTTACCCAAACCTGTCATCCTCCAGATGTGTTGGACATACACCTCCCAGACACCCCAGGGAACATCCATCATCCTGGCTGAGGATTATGTGAGTTGTAGTCTAACAGAGAGCCTGTGTGGCATAGTGGTTTGAGTGTTGGACTGGAAGACCAGGGTTCAGTTCTCTGCTCATCCATGAAACCCGCTGGATGATCTTCGGTAGGTCCCACGGTCTCAGCCTCTGGGGAAGGCAATGGCAAACCTCCTCTGAACCAATCTGGCCAAGAAAACCCCATGGCCTTAGGGTTGCCATAAATCAGAAATGACGTGAATGAAGGTACACAACAACAGCAACAAAAGCCCTTCAAATCGAAGACTGTGTGTCTCTCTGACAGTCTTCCAGAGAGGACTTTTCACTGACCTGTTTGCTTCTACCTTAGCTCTTTCAAAGCTCATTCCATCCACTGACTCATTGTTCTTGAAATCACTTCTAGCCCACAAAAGAGAAACGCAAAGCTGGAAGTGCTTTGTGGCAATTTCCTGTCCTCCATTAAGACGTCTCAACCTTTGGACCAAGAACTCCTTCTCCATCCAGACTCTCGGTTGGGTCTCTCACCTTCCTACCATTTCCCAAGGGCCTGGGAAATGAGGCTTAAAACCATCTGAGCTTAGCGTCCCTGGGACTAATGCTCTCCTTCCACTATTGTTGTGAAGATACAGTCATATCATTCAAATGAGGATGGGGTTCATTTTAGGATCCATGTTTGGACTATCTGCTGAATATCTCAACCTCTTTTAGAGAGATGGAGAAATGTGGTCCTCCATCTCCCCACAGGTGAAACTAGCCATTGGTGTATGATTATGGAAGCTGCAGCCCCGAAACCTCTGGAGATCCAAAGTAGCTCATACTTACCATATACTGTATACTTGACTATAAGTCAATCTCATGTATAAGTTGAGATCAGATTCAGGGCCCAAAATTATGGATTTTGTGATGATCCACGGATAAGTTGGGGGGTAAAACCTAGGGGCATATAACAGAGGAAAAGAAAACAATGCCAAAGAATTTACCAAATTCCAGGAGGCATAACTGTTTGTGCTCATACTAAAGGCTGGATGGATGGAAGACTAGAAGAGGAAAGATTACAGTCTTGCCTTTCACCAGGGGATGGTTCTTTTTTAAATAAGAGTTAAAGTACAGTACTTGCTTTGACCAGCAGATAAGTCCGACCCGGGTTTTTAAGGTCAAATTTTTGATTAAAATTTCTAGACCTATACATGAGTATATGCAGAAAGCTACTTGCCTGGGCATTTCATTCATTGTGCTTCACAGGTCCAAATGCGTGCCATGAGACATTATTGCCTCAGTAACACTCTGCTTCCTCCCTTACAGGTTTCATCTTCCCCATCATGTCTCGCCTGTCTCGACTGAAGGCTTCAGCCTTACTGTTGGCTTTGATCCTTCCCTCGCCGCTGGCAACAGTAGATGACAACCTGGGTCCACCTGGGACTGGGGCAGCATCTTCAGATGGTGGCAATGGGTCTGTTAAGTGCCAGGAGGCCACCGAGTGTCAGGAAGGGGTGATCTTGCCAGTGTGGCTCCCCCAAAACCCTTCTGTGGGTGATAAAGTGGCAAGAGCCATTGTCTACTTTGTGGCCCTGATCTATATGTTCCTGGGCATGTCCATCATTGCTGACCGCTTCATGGCCTCTATTGAAGTCATCACCTCCCAGGAAAAGGAGATCACCATCAAGAAGCCCAACGGTGAGACGACCACCACCACCATCCGCATCTGGAACGAGACTGTCTCCAATCTGACCTTGATGGCCTTGGGTTCTTCTGCGCCGGAGATCCTACTTTCCATCATTGAAATTGTGGGCCACGGCTTCCACGCTGGAGATATGGGGCCCAGCACCATCGTCGGAAGTGCCGCCTTCAACATGTTCATCATCATCGCTGTCTGCGTCCATGTGGTCCCTGAGGGTGAGGTACGGCGCATCAAACACCTGCGGGTCTTCTTTGTTACGGCTGCGTGGAGCATCTTCGCCTACATCTGGCTGTACCTCATCTTGGCCTGGTTCTCTCCTGGCGTAGTCGAATTATGGGAAGGGCTCCTTACTTTCCTCTTCTTTCCGCTCTGCGTGGTTCAAGCTTGGGTGGCGGATCGGAGGCTACTCTTCTACAAGTACGTCCAGAAGAAGTATCGTGCTGACAAAGCCAGAGGCCTCATAATCGAGACCGAGGGTGATACCGGCTACCCAAAATTGGACATGGAGATGGATAACTCACTAAAGGAAGGATCCGAAGGCCTCATGGATGGAGGAAAGGACCAAGACAATGAAGCCCGCCGGGACATGGCCCGTACTTTGAGGGACCTCAAACAGAAGCATCCAGAAAAGGACATGGAACAACTTATTGAGATGGCTAACTACCATGTCTTGGTTCAACAGCAGAAGAGCAGGGCTTTCTACCGTATCCAGGCCACCCGCATGATGATCGGAGCAGGAAATATCCTCAAGAAACATGCGGCTGACCAAGCCCGCAAAGCAATAAGCATGCAAGAAGTGCGCGTGGAAGACGACGAGTCGGTGACCAAAGTCGGCTTTGAGCCGTCGCATTACCAGTGCTTTGAGAACTGCGGATCCGTGGTGCTGACCGTGGCTCGCCGAGGAGGAGACCCAGACCGCGTCACGCTGCGGGTGGACTTCCGCACCGAGGACGGGACGGCCAACGCCGGTTCCGACTATGAATTTGCAGAGGGCACCTTGCTCTTCAAGCCCGGGGAGACCCACAAGGAAGTGCGAGTTGGAATCATCGATGATGACATTTTTGAGGAGGACGAGTATTTTTACGTCCACCTCAGCAATGTGCGGGCTGCCTGGGCCGAACCGGGGCCTGAGCCTCCTCCCAAAGCTTGTCTCGGACCTTCCAAGATGGCGACCGTGACCATCTTTGACGATGACCATGCTGGCATCTTCACCTTTGAGGGATCTTCCATGAGGGTCAGCGAGAGTGTGGGTGCCGTGCGCATCAAGGTGCTCAGGACCTCGGGGGCCCGGGGACGAGTGGCCATCCCCTTCCACACCATCGAAGGCACGGCTAAGGCCGGAGAGGACTATGAGGAAGTCGCGGGCAAAGTGGAGTTTCAGAATGACGAAACCACGTAAGAGATAGGAGATTGGGAATGGCCGGGAAGGTGGGTGAGAGGAGGGATGTCCAATTTGGGGAGTTTAAAGAGGAAGGTATGTCTGGAAACGTGTGATGGATGATGGTTTAATGCAGAGGTTTAGATTGTTAGAGAAGATCTGTTTGATATTATTTGTTTATTTAATATCCCGGTTTAATCAATATCTTTCTCCTGGAATGGGACACGAGGAACTCATATCAAATTTTAAAAAGTACAGCAACCTTGTGGCTGCAGTAATAGCATTTAACCACTGCGCCATTTACATAATAATTAGCATCATTAATGCTGTTAAAAACTCTGAATTATAACAGTTCCAAACACATTCAAATTTGTTGCTGTTGCAGTTGCTGTTGTTGTTGTGTGCATTCGAGTCGTTTCCAACTTATGGCAACCCTAAGGGTTTTAATAATAATAATAATAATAATAATAATAATAATAATATATTATGTCCCGCCTTTTGCCAAGGCAATCAAGGTGGCTTACATAATATAAGATACAGATCATGGGGTTTTCTTGACAAAGTTTGTTCAGAGGAGGTTTGTATTTACTACAAATGTTTTTTTTTAATAAACCATTAATAATTAATAATAATAATAACAATAATAACAGCAATAATAAAATGTATTTTTATCCCGCCCCTCTGAGTAATGCAACTGGGGCGGCTTACAACATTAAAATATACAATACCTAATGAATTTACATAAATAATTAACATAACTATTAACATTATGATTATTAACATTATTATTAGCAATAGCAAAAGCATTTACATTACTTATCAGTGAACAAGCTGGAGACTCATTTTACCGAACTACGAAAGGATGGAAGGCTGAGTCAATCTTGGAGCCCTGCCTGGGATCGAACTCACAACCTTGTGCCAGCATTTTAACCACTGTGCCATTGACATAATAATTAGCTAATAAATAATGCTATTAAAAACTCTAAATTAGAACAATTCCAAACATATTTTAAAAATTTGTTGTGTGCCTGCAAGTCGTTTCCGACTTATGGCGACCCAAAGGCGAGCCTATCAAGGGGTTTTCTCGACAAGATTTGTTCAGAGGAGGTTTGCCATCGCTTTCCCCTGAGGCTGAGAGTATGTGACATAAAAATAGAAAAGAAAAAAGTATAACATATCCCGTTGAAAGTTCCTTCTGCCACAAAACATTAAGAGCCAAAGGCGAAACGAAAAGGTCTTTGAATGCTGGCGGAAAGAGAAACGGCAGGGAGCCAACTGAGTAATAGGATCATATTAAAATCTTATGAAACAAATATTAAATTGATGTGCTCATTAATGTGCCGAATCTTTAATTCACTCCGTTTTTAAAAAAAGTAAAACAATTTGAAATTATTGCAAATTAAAGTGTTGGAAAAACACGGGTTTTTATTCCAGAAATATAGTGTCATTGGGATTATTGCAAATTAAAGTGCTGGAAAAACACGGGTTTTTATTCCGAAAATATGGTGTCATTGGCAATTAATTTAGCAATTAAAACCACAGATTAGAACATTGATCTTCAAATTTTAATTCGGGGTAATTAGCTAGGTTTTGTGAGCCAGTGGTTGGAGTGCTGGACTGCAACTCTGGAGACCAGGATTTGATTCCCAGCTTGGCCACAAAAACCACGGGGTGACCTTGGGCAAGTCACACTCTCTCAGCCTCAGAAGAAGGCGGAAGCAAACTCGCTCTGAATAAACCTTGCCAAGAAAACCCCGTGATGAGCCTTAGGGTCGCCATAAGTCAGAAACGACTTGAAGGCACACAACAACCAGAACAAACCAAGTCCTGGTTAATAATATATATATTATTATTATTATTATTATTATTCCTCTGCCATGCAGGAACTCTCAATCAAAGCATCCCCGACAGATGAGGATTGGTTAGACCACAATCCTGCTTTTTTTCCTGGCTCCAGCTTCGGCGCATTATTGCAGACACGCTGCTGCAATCCAACCCCTGAAAATCTCTGTTTCTCCAGCCCTCTTTTGCCTTCTTCTCACTGCCGATGCGGCTTTTAAAAACCTCCAGCTAGGCAGAGGATGAGGAGGAAAAGAAGGGCACTATCTGTCTGTAAAAAGACATTGCAGAACAAAACATTTTTGCTAAGATATATGACTCTGTGGCGGATGCCAAGGGGCGAAAGGACCATCTTAGTGGTGGCACCCAGGTTTTCTTGTTCATCTAATCTCAGTTTGGTACCCAGCCCAGCCTTTATATATCCCTCCCTCTCTTGCATTTGTAATGGCTTAATTTAAGTTTTCTCTCTGCTTCGGGTATTGGGCTTGCTTTCCGTAAGAAATTTACTGGCTTAATATGCTGTTTGTAGGCTTTTTGTTTTGTTTCGATTATTAGGGAAGAGGGTTAGGAAGCCGGGAATTTGCTCGCAGCCTGGATGAGGAATGTCTGTAATAAGCAAGCAAACGAAGAAAAGAGGGTTGAAGACCAAAGCAGCAATTTTAAAAGGGATGGGGTTGGTGTGAATGCATTTGCTGGATGGCGGCTACGTACACATTTATTAGGTTATGCTAAGAAACAACAAGGTACCCTGACAATAACAGTACAGTGGGCCCTTGGTATCCGCTGGAGTTTGGTTCCAGGACCCCTTGGGATACCAAATTCCGTGGATGCTCAAGTGCATTATATACAATGGAGTATTATTATTACCATATTATTATTATTATTATAATTATTATTATTATTATTATTATTAGTGGGCCCTTGGTATCTGCTGGGGTTTGGTTCCAGGACCCCTTGGGATACCAAAATCCATGGATGCTCAAGTGCATTATATACAATGGAGTATTATTATTATTATTATTATTATTATTATTATTATTATTATTATAGTGGGCCCTTGGTATCCGCTGGAGTTTGGTTCCAGGACCCCTTGTGGATACCAAAAACCGTGGATGCTCAAGTGCATTATATATAATGGAGTATTATTATTATTATTACTATTATTATTACAGTTGAACCTTGGTATCCGCTTAGGTTTGGTTCCAGGACCCCTTGTGGAAACCTAAAAAGGTGGATGCTCAAGTCCCATCAAATACAATGGAGTATTATTATTATTATTATTACTATTATTACAGTTGACCCTTGGTATCTGCTGGGATTTGGTTCCAGGACCCCTTGTGGATACCAAAAACCATGGATGCTCAAGTCCCATCAAATACAATGGTAATAAAATGGTGTCCCTTATACAAAATGGCAAAATCAAGGTTTGCTTTTTGAAATGTATATCTTTTTGGGATATTTCCAAACTTGTGGGTGCCTGAATCTGTGGATCTGGAGGGCTGACTATGCTAACAGTCCCGATCCTGGACCACCAAGGAGACTGAAAATAGACTGGATTAAGTCATAATCCCTCCCAAAAAAAGTTGTACCAGGCTTCATCCCTGCACAAAACAGGTCTTTTGTAAAGCTAATAGGTCTTGATTGCCCAGCTGAGACAGTGCCACCACAAAATACTTTGAATTACAACAAAAATAGGTCACAAGAATATATATATATACTCCTTTACTCTAGTAATAAAGAGCCAGCATGGTAGAACGGTTTGAGCCTTGGACTGTGGAGGCCAGGGTTTGAATCACGACTTGGCCATGTAAACCCACTGAAAGACCTCGGGCAAGGCACACTCTCTCAGCCTCAAGAGATGGCAAACCCCCCCCCCACACACAAAGAAACTTGCCAAGAAAACCCCATGACAGGTCCACCTTAGGGGCGCCATAAGTCGGAAACAACTCAAAGGCACACAACAAACTTCCCATAATAGAGAGGATAACTGCTAAATTCAGACAGAGCATGGTCAGGGGTAGATAATGTAGGCCTTGCTAATAAAATAAAATAAACCTAGGCAGCAGAAATAATGCAGTTTGACATCCCTTCATCTGTGATGGATTCCTGGGATTTGTAATTTGTCGTGGCACCCGAGCTCTCTGGCTAAATCGCTGGCAAAACTATAAATCCCAGGATTCCGTTGCACGGAGCCGTGGCCGTTTGCGCAATGTCAAACCGCATTATGTCTGCAGTGCAGACGCAGCCCTAGATAACACCGACCCTGTCAAGCGACGACTGCGCTGGACATTTTCCCGTGGCACCGCTTTATCTTGCAATAGAAAATTCACAGCCATGCCCAGCTCCAGCAAAATCTGGAAAGACAGGCATAGACATGCGCATAAGTGCGCACACAGGCTCAGGTATCTGTCCATCTCAGAAATCCGCTCTTTGCCTTCATCCTCGTCTCCCCCCCCAAAAAAACCCGCCCCCCCAGCTCTATCAGACCCATGGAATTAATTTTGGAAATTTTAATCTTTCACCCGCCGAAGCGGCGCTGCGCCAGCCTCCAGCTCCATATATGTGACAGGCTCTGGCTGACCTAAATTGCACAAGAGAGGGAAGGTGGTGACGGCGATGGCGCTGGGAATGGGGAGGGAAGGGAAGGAGAGCGGCATATTGGGCCGACAGTTCAGGTGAGAGAGAGTGCGAAAGCGCGGCGGCCAACGTCTGGCAGGACCTGAGCGGACGCGCACAGGGAAGAAGGGTGGCAACGTGAGCAGAGGCAAAGGTCCGCCGCGCATGAAGAAATAGGCGTGCATGGGAGTGAGATGACGTGGGGTGTCAGAAGGGAGAGCCGCAGTGAGGTGGCGGGTGTGAATAAAGCTGTCATAGGAGCATAGAATCCTAGAGTTGGAAGAGACCCCCAAGGGCCATCCAGTCCAACCCCATTCTGCCATGCAGGAACTCACCATCAAAGCATTCCTGACAGATGGCCATCCAGCCTCTGTTTAAAGACCTCCGAAGAAGGAGACTCCACCACTCTCCAAGGGAGCATCTTCCACTATCAAACAGCTCTTACTGTCAGGAGGTTCTTCCTAATATTGAGATGGAATCTCTTTTCCTGCAGCTTGCACCCATTGTTCTGGGTCCTGTTCTCTGGAGCAGCAGAAAACAAGCTTGCTCCCTCCTCAATATGACACTCTTTCAAATATTTAAACAGGGCTATCGTATCACCTCTTAACCTTCTTTTCTCTAGGCTAAACATACCCAGCTCCCTCAAATATATGTGAATAAACCTGTCATGGAAGCAAAGAATCCTAGAGTTGGAAGAGACCCCCAAGGGCCATCCAGTCCAACCCCATGAATCCCTCGGAGCTGTTGCTGTATGGAGATTAAAAATAAGTAATCATATGTTGAACATGAGTCAACAGTGTGTTGCAGCAGTTAAAAAGGCCAATGCAATTTTAGGCTGCATCAATAGAAGTATAGTGTCTAGATCAAGAGAAGTAATAGTGCTACTCTATTCTGCTTTGGTCAGTGCTTTAATTGGGAGTTCCTGCATGGCAGGGGGTTGGACTGGATGGCCCTTGTGGTCTCGTCCAACTCTATAATTCTATGATTCTGTGTCATGCGTTCGATTGCCCTTTTTTTCGAAATGGCGCAAGTGCCTGCGACTATTAGTAGCAGCCTGGCGCAAAAGGAACGGACCAAGGGAAGCTTTTTCTTGCCTTTTCTTGGCCTTCTGCCCTTTTGTCTGTTTTCGGTCTGAGTGCTGGGATGCTGCTGAGAGCCAGGAGCTGCGTCAGAAAAAGGGATGGATGCCTTACCTCAGCACTTTTGGGATAAATATGGCACAAGGTGGGGCATGCCTGCCTGTCTATGCCACACATGGATAAGGATGCGGCCCCAGCGCCAGCCATAGGTTTAAAAAGCCCAAACTCCTACCAGCCCCATGGGATATACATCCTCCGTGGATCCCCTATATTCTCATGGTATCCTTCATACCAGTGCTCTCTTTGTCTTTATAATTAAGGAGCGAAACAGATGGCACCAAAGGAGACCCAGACTGGCTTAGCGTGACTGCAGGGGCACCCAGTTTGGCTAAGGCTAAGGCTAAGGAGAAGCCGCAGGGTTGTTTATAATGAGATGAGATGCAATGTGCGTCTGTGCATGTGTATGTGTGTCTTGCCGACGCGGTCAGATAAAGAGCTGCCAGCTTTATTTACAGCCCAGCTCCCCCGCCTCTTTGGACCCGGCACATTTCCGCGATGCTGAAATCGCGCCAACCATGTTGGGTCGCGGGTAAAAGCGGAGAGATTTTGTGCAGCCGCTAATGCCCGCTGTCGTTTCATTTACAGCTGGGCGATCTAGTGGAACCCACTGGCCAAGTTTCTGTCTCCAAGCCTAACAATGGTGCCAGCAGTGCCATGTTGGCATAGGAAGAAGGAGCCATGGGCATTGCAGTGACCGGAGGCGGAAGGGGAAGGGAGGAGAGGAGACACCAACCTTTCACTGCCATTCCTCCCATGTTGCTGCTGCACCCTGATTTTTTTAAAAAAGTAACTTATGCCAACGTAACTTGCCCTAATGAAGGCGTAAGTCAACCCACAAAATGCCAGCCTATATGATTCATGAGGCTGAATTCATGGGTATCATTGTGTTGTAGTGATATACTGCTTGAGTCTCCCTTGTCCAAAATGCTTGGGATCAGAAGGGTTTTGGATGTTGGATTGTTGTATTTATTTATTTTGGAATACCTGTACAGTCAGCTCTCCTTATCCACGGATTCTTTATCCACGGATTCAAGCATCCATGGTTTGGAAATTTTCAGAAAATATATAAATTCTAAAAAGTCAAACCTTGATTTTGCCATTTTATATAATAGACACCATTTTACTTTGCCGTTGTATATAATGGGACTTGAGCATCCATGGATTTTGGGTTCCACGGGGGTCCTAGAACCAAACCCCGGCGGATACCAAGGGTCAACTGTAATAATAATAATAGTAATAATACTACGGTAATAATACTCCATTATATAGAATGCACTTGAGCATCCATGGATTTTGGTATCCACAAGGGGTCCTGGAACCAAACCCCAGTGATACCAAGGGTCAACTGTAATAATAATAATAATAATAATAATAATAATAATAATAATAATAATAATATACCATTGTATATAATTTCACTTGAGCTTCCACGGATTTTGGTATCCACAAGGGGTCCTGGAACCAAACCCCAGCGGATATCAAGGATCAACTGTAATAATAATAGTAATCATCATCATCATCATCATCATCATCATCCATTGTGCATAATCGGACTTGAGCATCCACAGATTTTGGAATCCATGGGGGGGTCCTGGAACCAAACCCCAGCGGATACCAAGGGCCCACTGTATTTGCATATGATATCTCTTGGAGATGGGAGTCAAATGTAAATACAAAATTATTTCATGTTTCATAGACACCTTTTTGGTGCCTTCAAGTCATTTCCGACTTACGGAGACCCTATGGGACTTTCTTGGCAAGATTTGTTTGGTGGAGGGTTGCCGTTGCCTTCCTCTGAGGCTGAGAGCATATGACTTGCCCAAGGTCACCCAGGGGGTATCATGGCCAAGCTGAGACTTGAACCCTGGTCTTCAGAGCCGTAGTCCAACACTCAAACCACGACACCAGGCTGGCTCTTATGCACATAACCTGAAGGCAATTGTATGCCATGTTTTAAATCATTTTGTGCACGAAACAAAACGAACGAAAGCGAAACCCCATGAAATGTGTGTCCGTTGAACCATCCGAAAGCAAAGGTGTCACTAGCTCCGCCACCCATGAAAAATGTTGGGGGGTTTGGAGGATTTCGGAATTCCGGATAAGGGAGAGTCAACTTGTATTCACGAGCTGATCTTTAACAGGAATAAAAATGGACTGGCTTCCTTTCTTGCTGACGGTGCTTCTCCCATCGCTTCATCTCCATGCCAAGAAAGGTTTTGGCTGTTCCTTGCCCATTGGCCTGGCTGCCCTTAAAACCTCTGAGCGTTGCCAGAAGAGGAAAAAAAGGAAGAACGAGAAAGAGGTTTGATATTTTATTATGTTCATAGTAGAAATGCTTGGGCATCTGACCACCCTTTTTATTGCCTGTCTCCCCAGGAAATACATCGAAATAAAAATTATTGATGACGAAGAGTATGAGAAAAACAAGAACTTCCACTTGGAGCTGGGACCCCCGGAGCTTCTGGACACCGGCCCTCGACACGGTCAGTGCAAAGGAGTAGCGAGGAAAGGAGGGGATCTTGGCCAAGGAAGAGAAACGAGAGAATATATAGTTTGCAAAAGAGAAGGTCTAAGACAGCTGAGGGTTGGGGCTGCATCCGCACTGCAGAAATAATCCAGGTTGACACCAGTTTAACTGCCAAAAATAGAATTCTAGTTTATTGTGGCACCAAGGTTCTCTGACAGAGAAGGCTAAATATCTCCTAAAACTACACACCTCAGAATTCCATAGCCTTGCGCCATGGCAGTTCAAGCGGTGTCAAAGCGGATTATTTCTGCAGTGCGGATGCAGCCTTGGTCCATGCAGTTTGCTCAGCTGGCTTCTTTTGGTTATTCCAATCCACAAAAGCAGCCCCTTAATGGAGAAATGGCTTGAAAGATGGGAGGCTCTGTAGTGCGGATGCAGTCCGAGTATATGGACTGAGGAATCGGACATGGCAAAGGAAGGCGAGGAGGCCCTAGATGGATTTAAGATGAGGAGGAAATGCTGAGTGTCCTCCACTTTTTGTGCCCAGAAGCAAATCTTGGAAAAGACTTATCGGCAACATTATCCAGTTCTTCCTAATAAGCGATTATTCCTAATAAATAAATAAGGTGCATACGGTGGGAAGGGAGGGACAATACTTTTCTGGCCCTGGCTATGTTTCTGTGACTTTTAAACAACCCACTGGCGTGTAGAAATTCAGACGGTTTGCGGCAGCGTCTTTGCGGCAGCAAGGGGAAATGATAGGAAAAGCTTCTCCTGTTGAATTTCTGCCACTTTTCCGAATAAGCCGAAAAGTGGAAGTTGCTGGGCAAATCGGAGAAAAGAAGGATCAAAAACAGAGGAGGTTGGGGAGGTGTCGGGAAGGTTGAAAATGGCCAAGAGCAGAGCCTGGAAAAGTGACTGACCGTTGGAGGACTCGGGGAGTTGTAGTCCAAAAAAAGGAATTATCCCAAGCTCCGAAACAGGGATCCAAAGGTTGGGGCAGGGAGAGATGTTGGATATTAAACTTTTCTCTGCTTTTCTTCCCCAGGTGACTCCAATGAGAACCGGCTGCCCGAGGGAGGCGAAGAGGAGGCAATTGCCAGGATGGGGTGCCCTAGTCTGGGCGAGTACCCCAAACTTGAAGTTATTATTGAGGAATCTTATGAGTTTAAGGTAATCGGACAGTCCTTTTTCTCCCCTGACAATTCCTCTGTCGTTGTTGCATGACCGACCTCAAGTCATCGCTGACCTATGGCAACCCAACCGCAGGGTTTTCTTGGAAACTTTCTTCAGAGGTTGGTTTGCCGTTCCCATGCACAGAGAGACTGCAACTTGCCTAAAGTCACCCAATGGATTTCCATGGCCGAGCCAGGATTCAAACCATGGTCTCCAGAGTCGTAGTCCAGTGCTCAAAGCGCTACACCAGTCTGGCTCCCTAGAGTTGCCCTAAGTTGGAAACGACTTGAAGGCACACAACCAGGTCTTTGGGGGTCCTTAAACAGAGGCTGAATGGCCATGTGTCAGGGATGGTTTGATTGTGAGTTCCTGCATGGCACAATGGGGTTGGACTGGATGGCCCTTGAGGTCTCTTCCAACTCTAGGATTCTGTAACCACAACGGGATGCTGTAGTCAAACTTTGGGATGCTCCCAAGTGTCATGTCCAATCTGAGGACAGCAAACTTCCACTCCAACCAGTATTAAAATATATTTCCCTGTCCCATGTGGTCGCCAGACCTTGCTCTTCCCCATCCCGGTTGGATCTGTCTCCCTCTTTCTTATGCTATCGTATGCGCCAGTACCCTTCTTGCCATTGCTGGTTAGGAGTGGAGGGCACCGTGCCAAAGGATGCAGTGACATTTCCCATGGCATCCTAGGTCACTGATGCCCTATGGCACAGGCAAGGAGGAAGAGCGCCAAGCTTTCGGGGGTGTCGCTGATGCCAGCCATGGGGTGCAGGGTCAGGGGGTGAGGTCTGCCCGCCTGCCCATCTCTCTCGCCCCATTGAAGCGCTTCCTTGCCCCCATTCTCCCCACTTCTTTTCCAGAGCACCGTGGACAAACTGATCAAGAAAACCAACTTGGCACTGGTTGTGGGCAGCAGCAGTTGGAGGGAGCAGTTTGTCAGTGCTGTCACCGTCAGCGCTGGTGAGATTCCAAACCCAAATTTATGGTTACGGCAAACAGCCACCCACACACCCACACACACACAAAACATATCAAACACAGTAATCAAACATTCAACAGTATATGCATGTATATACACCGCATTATCAATACAAAATTACAACATTAACCTTAAAACTATCCAAGAGATAAGTTATGTATATTTTCAACAGGGGAAGCCAAAACTTACCTCTCAAAACAGTAGTCCCCAAACTACGCCCCGCGGGCTGAACCCGGGCCATTGAGGCCTTTGAACTGGCCCGCGGCCGGTTCTGCCGCCGCCGCCGCCGCCGCCATGCCACCGTCGCGTGCGCACGATGCGGGCTGCCATTTTGGAACACATTATTATTATTATTATTATTATTATTCATTGAAGGGGGGTAATCTATAAAAAAGATTTAATTAATAGATAACGAGATAACTGTCCCTTCTGTCTTCTGCAGGTGATGATGAGGATGATGACTCTGGCGAGGAGCGCCTCCCTTCCTGCTTTGACTACATCATGCACTTCCTGACGGTTTTTTGGAAAGTCCTCTTCGCCTTCGTGCCGCCCACCGAATATTGGTGCGGCTGGGCCTGCTTCTTCGTCTCCATCTGCCTCATCGGGGTGCTCACCGCCCTCACCGGAGACCTGGCTTCCCATTTTGGCTGCACCATCGGCCTCAAAGACTCTGTCACAGCCGTGGTCTTCGTGGCCCTGGGCACCTCCGTGCCCGGTCAGTGAGGATTGGATGCAACCATGGCCGGGTGGCGGGTGGGCTGCAAAGATCCAGCTGCCCGCTGGTCTCTCTTGGCTCCGGTGGCTAGAAGGAGTTGAGCCTCCCATGCCCCCGTCCCCCACCCCACCCCAGATACGAAAATAACACAACTGCTGGCCGTATATCCTCGACTATAAGTCGGCCTCATGTATAAGTCGAGAGCAGGTTTGGGGGGCCAAAATTATGGATTTTGATATGACCCGTAGGAACCACTCTGTTCAGAGAAACGGGATGGCTCGTGTATATATATATATATATATATATATATATATATATACACACAAACACACTTGCCTATAAGTTGATCTCATGTATAAGTCAAGGGCAGGTTTGGGGGGCCAAACTTATGGATTTTCATATGACCCGTAGGGACCACTCTGTTCAGAGAAACGGGATGGCTCATATATATATATATATATATATATATATATACACACACACACACACACACACACACAGACACAGAGAAACCTGGAAGGCATGAATGAGGTCATACTAAAAGCAACGTCTGAATGACCCTCAGATCGATCATCCTGGATTAAATGCACCCTAATTTAGCACTTTATCACATGTGCGTATAGGCACATGGCACATTCAGACAATGAAAATAATCCCAGTCGAATGTGGGTTGAATCTTTATCGTTCATGTACATTTCAAATGCGCACAAGTAAGGGCTTTATCACACAAAAGGCAAGTGTCCTCCTCCCGTCATTAAATCACCATTGAACCCCATTAATATCGCGCAATAACAGGATGATTTTCACACGACGGCGCCATTATCCCGTGAATAAAATGGCAAAATCACACCACTTTTTATTCCCGGGATTATTCCCGCGAATAAAAAGCGGCGCAATTTTGCCGCCTCGTTCACGCGGTAACGGCGATGTCACACGACAGGGTTCATGTGAAAATCATCCATGGTTTGCAAATATTCCAAAAAATACAAATTCCAGAACGCAAACCTTGATTTTTGCCGTTTTATATAGGATTGCATTTAATGGGATTTACCCACATTCTCCTGGGATTATTCCCACTGTCTGAATGTGCCATGTGCCCATACGCGCGTGTGCCCACCACCACCACCTAGTTTCGGGCTGAAACAAACAAATCCGAAGTCTGCTCTTGCTATTTAAGGTGCAGCTCATTCCCTGGCAGCCAGCCTGGGGTGCATATTAATGACTTGGATGATAAATGCAGAGAATTTTAACTTCATAGACTGGCAAAGCCAGAGGCGGTGGCAGTGGTTGGAGCAGGAGGAGGAATGGTAGCGGGAAAGATTGTGCTGGAAAGTGAGGGGGCTGCATTTAACCGAACCGTCTGGAGAAGAGGATTAGGAAATCGAGAAAATCTTTCTCGATGGCCTGGTGGGGAAATGGTGATAAGGCTCAATCTCAGGGTGAGGGCGAAAGACGCCATCCCTGTAAAGTGCTTAAATAAATGCCCATGTGAGTGGGCAGCAATGGGAAGAACAAAGGATTGTGGCAAGGGCTGGAAGTGTCTTTGCGCAACAGCGGAGTGCACACACTTCTTTTCCTTTTTGGCAAGGTGGCAACTGTTTCTGAAGCTCGACGGAGAAACATACGTTGCACCACTAACTGCGGCCCGCCTTGAAAGATTTATCCTGGTTCCACGGCATCGCCAGCCATTCGTTTCCAAAAATCCTCACACTGCCAGCCATTTGCCCCTTAAGATATGAATTTCATCTCTCTCGCTTCTTGCTTTGAACATTCGCAAAATTTTATGCTTGTAACCTGCTTTGATTCCCTTTGGAAATAGGCAGGCTAGAAATAAATCATATCATCATCATCTGAATCTGAATCTACCTGTGTTTCCTCTTCCGTGAAATCTCCTCTCCTCTCCTCTTCTCTTCTCTTCTCTGCAGATACCTTTGCCAGCAAGGTTGCTGCCATTCAAGACCAGCATGCGGACGCCTCCATTGGCAACGTGACGGGCAGCAATGCCGTCAATGTCTTCCTGGGCATCGGGGTCGCTTGGACCATTGCAGCCGGCTACTGGGCCAGCCAGGGCAAGCCATTCAAAGTCCAACCGGGCACGCTGGCCTTCTCGGTCACCCTCTTTACCATCTTTGCCTTTGTCAGCATTGCCGTCCTAATGTACCGGCGCCGGCCTCCTATTGGCGGAGAACTGGGAGGACCCCGAACCCCGAAAATCCTCGCCACCCTTCTCTTTGTTAGCCTCTGGCTGATCTATATCCTCCTGGCTGCCCTGGAGGCCTACTGCCACATTGAGGGTTTCTAAGGGGTGAGTGAGCCCAGGTGAGGCTCTTTTGCTTCATGGCCAGGCCACCTCATACCTCGGGAGACTGATCCTTGGATGACTTGGAAGGAGATCGCCCCTCACCCCATGTCCCTCTCCAACATGGGGACACTGTCACTCCCGCTACTCTTTTAGGAGAAGACTTTGCCCAATGTTGCCCAGTCGCTGAGTACTGACAACCGTGGCGACCAAAAATGGGCTCATCCTACAAGGCTTGGGGTCTACCTTAGCTCTGTGATGGACCAAGGAGAAGGTCTTCCTCTTCCATTTTGAGAAATGGAACCGCTCCCAGTCTCCTGCCTCCATCTGGCGAATCGACAAGGCTCTCCATGCTTCCTGGGAGACCATCATGTTTGGTGAACACCAGCCTCTTAGGTAGCTGTCTTACCCAACTCTAGGTGTATTGGGTTCAAGGAATGATGGAGCAGGCCATAGGCTACTTTCTCCTGTGTTGATCTGGGTCGACCAGTAAGCCTCAGACCATGGGAAGAAATGCAAGGATACCCTCCAAATCCCAGGCAGCTCTTACCATCCTTACAAAGGCAGGACTGATTCGGTCACAGTAGGTCCATACACCCATCTGGCCCTGGCCTCATGTTCTTAGAGGGCTTTTTCCATCCTGAAGGCTAGACACCTGAACGGTGTCCCTTATGGACTGGCGACATGCCTAGACTTTTAGGTGCAAAAGGTGAGATTCGCCCTACCTGTTCTCCTCCTGGCCAAATAATTTTATCACAGCCAGAAGAGACAGGTAGAAAAACCAAGGAGGGGTGGGAAGAAGGAGAAGCCTGACCTGCCAGATTATTCTGTTCCAAGCACAGTCAATTCCCTTCTCAGAAAAATCTGCACTCTTAGAAGGAGAACAAAACAAAAAACAAAACCAGAACAGCACAAAATCTGAAGGAGCAAAAAATAATAATAATAATAATAAAAGAGAAGATAGCTGCTAGTCTTCCTCCCGTCCCCCTGTCCACTGCACAATCCGCCACATTCCCAGCCTTTCCCAGATCTCTGGTCAGTTCCTTTTTCTGTACAGAACCCAGATTTCTATTTAGTTGAATTTATTTTGCTTACGAGAAGAAGACAAAACTTTATTTTATTTTTATTTAAAAATGGGGGGAGGGAACCGCCCCACGAATCTGTCGCTGATTCAATTGTCTGCCCTTTTCTCTGTCCCTTAATGTGGACTCCCTTTCCCCCTTCCTTATGCCGTGGCCGCTGTGCACGGTGCTTCCTTTCCTCCCAGCCTCCCCATAGAAGGGGGGCTATCGGTCATCCCATGTCCCCAGTTTGCATGGCGGCTCCAATCCCCCTCCCCACAAACTGTCAGGTCTTGTGTGTCACTGTGTCACTCTGTGTTCATGCTTGCCCATCGTCTTTTGCGGGCAAAATGTGCCTGCCGGTTGCTCGCGCCTGCCGTCCGGTTGCCCAACTTGTGCCCTTTCTCTACGTCCTGTTGCCTGCACTACTTTGGATTTGTTTTGTGTTGTTGTGTGTGTTTGTGTTTCCTTTTTTTTTTTTTTTTAAGAAAAAAAAAGTTATTTGAAAATTACTGGAGACAGTTGTGTGCTTTTTTTTCCTCGCCCTAAATCCCTAGTCTTGCTTACGTTATTTATTATATATATATTTTAGGAGCTGAAATAGTATGTTAAGTATAAAGTAATAGCAATAGCAATAGCAAGTACATTTCTATACCACTTATCAGTCCACTTAAGCACTCCCTAAGTGGTTTACAATGTGTAAGCCAATTGCCCCCAAAAAGCTGGGAACTCCATTTTAGCGACCTATGGAAAGATGCCAGGCTGAGTCAACCCTGAGCCCCTGGCTGGGATTGAACTCACAACCTTGTGGTTTGAAATTACGTGGCTGCACTACAGGCATTTAACCACTGCACCTCAAAGTAAGTAGCACCACTGAGATCCTGCTTTAGGAGCATAACACTCCTGATCATCCTCTCACTTCCAGTGGCATCCCAGCTGCTGGGAGGGCTTTGGGCAACTAAAAACTGGGGTCAAGTCTGTGTATATCGGTTCTGAGAAACAGAACTCCAAAATGCAAGGTGCAAATGTAGTTTTACAGTCAGACCTTTGACTCCATTGTGGACCTCCCTGTGGATGCCAATAGGCATAGGACCTCAAGTCCTGTCAGTTTTAATGGCAGTGCGCCATGCACATGGCATGTGGTGCCATTGGGGACAATGAAGCAGGGCTATCCATGGATACTAAATCCACAGATGGCATGCCTGCAGTTGGGAAGAACTGAACGTATTTGTCGATCAAAGGGCATCACCACTCAAGCAAAGACACTGACTCACACATATATACAAGACTTATGATATAAAAGGTGGTAGCAGATAGTAACTTTCAGGATTGCAGAGGGTGATACTGTACCAGTTCCAGAAGCAGACTTTCCAGTCCAGAAGGTCTGTGAGATGAAGTTGTTCAGCAGTTGCCAAGGAGTCAAGTAAGATACAGACAGAGTGTCTGTCCGACCTCAAAAGAAGACCAAATTGATAGTGCCTAGGCAGGCATATTTTTAGGGCAAAACATATCCCGAGACAGATTTTGGGATTAAAATGAAATGGAACTGGAAGTCTGTAAATGACTGAACAATCACCACAGATGTCCCTGGACAATGCGGTTTCATTTCCAGATTCTTGGATTTCTGTTCATGTGTAAACTCCAGGTCTATCGCTCACCATCACTCGCATTACTGAAGGGATTACGTAAATTCCAATCTTAATTTATCTTTCCTGGCTTTGTGTTTTTAGCTTTCTCCCATGCTGAGTCAGTTGGATTGCCTTACCGTATATACTTGACTATAAGTTGACCTCATGTATAAGTTGAGGGTAGGTTTTGGGCCAAAACTATGAATTTTGATATGACCCGTGGATGAGTTGAGGGTAAAACTTAGGGGCATGTAACAAAGGATCTAAAGGATGAAGCATGCATCCTAGGGGAGAGTCCTTCATGACAGCCATGGATGCATGCATCCCAGAGGAGAATTCTGGCACCCATGACTCCCTCCCGTGTTTTCTTGAATGTGTTGACAGTTGCGTCACCGATGACGCTTAGATGATTGACAGGCATTTTGGCACAAAGTAGTGGGAACGACAGTCGTGCCAAAAAAGAAGTGAATAAAGAAAAGACCAGCTTCCGTAGTGGGAACTGGAACCGATTCACTGACCCAGAGCGAAAGCAAATTGCAAACCGGGTTAAATGTAAGTGGGAATGAGCCCTCCGGAAGTCATTTTTACAATGCCTTTTGTGGCGTGTTGTAAAGCCCTTTCTAATTGAGATCCAGTGTCAGAGACAGCCTTTGTTTCCCTTTTCTCAAAGGTGGACTCCACAAAAGCCTTTTCACCATTTAAGTCTTTAAAATAATAAGTCTAGTTCTCCTTTTCTGTCCAGAATTGCCATTCAAATTATCCTTCATCTCTTTGAAGCAAAATACTTTCCTGGATCTAATTTTGGTTTGCAAATGCATTGATAATGGAGGCTGGACTTTCATAATTTACAGTGCAAATTATTTATACTTATTCAAGCATAATAAATTTCCAGCCGGGTGGAGGATTCTTCATTCCCTGTTCAGAATGAACCATCAGAGATCCTATTAGTCCTGTTATAAGTCCTTGCCTGGAGAAGCTTCCACCTCACTGGCCTTATGAGTCCTTTTCGACTCTTTTCAGCTTCATTGTGTGGAACATTGTAAATTCCCAAGAACGTGCCTCCACCCAACAGCTCCCAGCTCCTTTTCAGGTCAGGCTGAGATTCTGCCTTTGTGGGATCCTTCCATATCTTTATACAGTGGTCCTTTGGTATCAGCTGAGGTTTGGTTCCAGGATCCCCCGTGGATATCAAAATCCATGGATGCTTAAGTCCCATTAAATTCTTTGGCACAGTAAAATGGTGTCTCTTATATAAAATGGCAAAACCGAGCCATGGAAGTTTGAATCCATGGATAAAAAATCTGTGGAAACGAAGGGCCAACTGTATACTGAAAGATAATGATAATCTGGCAAAACTGAAGCAGCGCTAAGATCTGTGCTGCTGTTGGATATCTTGGCCAGAGTCCTCTTTGATTTGTGGACTTGAGATAATTTCCAGGCAGTTCACAATTTTTTATAAAAGAAAAAAAACTGGCTGGAAATGCAGACTGAGCAGAGGTAGGTTAAAAAGCAGTGGGAAGATTTGCCGAATCAATGAGAATCCAAAAGGTTCACAAAATGGCAGGTAAAGGCAATTGGTTGGTCTTAGTCTCTTCCAGAGATGGGCAACGTTCAAGCTTGCAGGATCTCTCTTGTTCCAGAGCTTGAAAGACAACTTTTCCAAATTCTAGTGTTTTGTGATTGCTTTTAGTACAATCTTGAGATCCACCAGCCAGAGTTCGATTCAAAAGGTGTACCAGATATTGTTGTTGTTAACTGCCCTCGAGTTGATCTCGACTCATGGCGACCCTATGGATGAGATGTCTCCAAGAAGACCCTCTGTCCTCTCCTGCTCTGCTGAATTCCTGCAACCCCTTAATAAATCCCCATAGAGACCTCCTCAATAATAGAGTCTCTCCATCTGGCCTGTGGCCTTCTTCTCTTCCTACTTCTCTCCACCTTCCCCAGCATTATTGTCTTTTCCAAAGAGTCCTCCCTTCTCATGATGTGTCCAAAGTACAACAGCCTCAGTTTGGTCATCTTGGCTTCTTCCAGAGAATTTTCCAGCCTGATCTGTTCTAGGACCCATTTGTTTGTCTTTTCGGCTCTCCATGGGATCCTCTGCACTCTTCTCCAGCCACACATTCTCTCAAAGGCATTGATTTTCTTCCTGTCATCTTTCTTAACTGTCCAGCTTCACATCCATCCATGGACATAGGGAATACAATGGCTTGTATGATTCTGACTTTTGTGCTGAGTTGTCAATCTTTGCATTTTAGAATCTTTCCTAGTTCTTTCATAGCCATGCTCCCCATTCTTAGTCTTCTGATTTCCTGACTACAGTCCCCATTTCTATCCATGTTTGATCCCAGGTATGGGAATTCTTTGACTATTTCTGTTTCTTCATTACCAGATATACTCGACTATAAGTCGACCTCATGTATAAGTCGAGGCAGGTTTTGGGTCAAAATTATGGATTTTGTGATGATGTGTGGAGAAGTCGAGGGTAAAATTTAGAGGCAAGTAACAAAGGATGTAAAGGAGGAAGCAAAGGAAAATGATGGCCAAAAAACCTTACAAAATTCCAGCAGGCACAACTGTTTGTGTTCATACTAAGGGCAGGATGGATGAGAGAACAGAGAGGAGTCAGTGTTTCCAGGACAGATTATACACTTGCCTTTCAACAGGGGATGGTTCCTTTGCGATAAGCATTAAAGTACAGCACTTATATTGACCCATGGATAAGTAGAGCCAGGTTTTGGGGGGCAATATTTTGACTAAAATGTCTAGATTTATACAAATACAGTATCAGAGACAATTTGACAATATGAGCCTAGGAACTTGTTTTGAGCATCAGACATAAATGGGCTACCGAACTACACACCTGGACACCCAAATCCTTCTCCTTTTCAGAAATATAATTTTGAGTCCTATTGGAAGTCTCAAACCACTGCGCCGCACTGTCTCTCCCCAACAACAACAGTGGAGTCATCGCTCTTGTGACACAGTTTTAAGTAGAAAACCTTGCCAAAAGACTGCAAATCCCAAAGAGATTTTCTAGGAGGATCCTTCCACCCATCCCTACTTTTGTTCACATTTTTAGTACATAACACGTGAGCCACCGAACTGGACCAAAACATGTCACTTCAGGATCAGGGATTCTCTATAAACCTGACAAGCTTCATTTGGCATGGGAAACTGAAACCCACGCAAGCTCATGTCAAGTCAATTTGCGAGTCTTTTGTACGCCACAAGGTTGTGTTTGTTGCAACAGAAGCAAACATAGCTAACCCCCTGAAATTGTCTTTTGCTATCTGACTGGCAAGAAAAATGGGAGGGCAGTGGGGCAACCCGGTTGGATTGCATCTGGATCCAAGGCTACAATTTGGGTGGCGAATCCAAAATTGCCTAAGCGATAAGCCCGAAAAAAGGTGTTAACTTCAAAACAAACTTATGTTGTGAGTGATCGCTTCAAAGGGGTTGAGAAATCTCTTTGAACAGTAGCCAAAAGAAGGTGCTCCCAAGATCCCACTTTGTTGCATGTTTTCAAGTCATTTCTGACTTATGGATACCCTACGGTGAACCTATCAAGGGTTGCTTTTTTGGGCAAGATTTGCTCATTGGGGGCTGAGAGTATGTGAACTGCCCAAGTACATTCAGAGGGTTTCCATGGATGAATGGGGATTCCAACCCTGGTCTCCAGCATCCCAGTCCGATGCTCAAACCACTAAACCACACTGTCTCTTAAGATCCCACTAAATCTACCAAAAGGTCAAGCTCAACTGAAACCTCATCTGAAGTTGCCTTTACCTTCCTATGAGGCTGAGAGTGTGTGACTTGCCCAAGGACATTCAGAGGGTTTCCATGGCTGAATGGGGATTCCAACTCTGGTCTCCAGCATCCCAGTCTGACTCTCAAACCACTAAACCACACTGTCTCTTAAGATCCCACTAAACCTACCAAAAAGTACCGAAACTTCACCTGAAGTTGTTTCCTAGTTGCTTAGGTGAAGAGATTAGACTTTTTTTGCTGCACTAGATGAAAGAGAGCAGTGGTTGGACCCTATTGCAAGGCAGTTTCCTGCAGGCATGAGGACTGTGTCCAAGGATCCCAAGCTGGGACCAATTTGTGCACATCAACGGCAAGCGTTACTATACGCACAAACAAAGCCATGCTGCGGTAAAACCAGTTCATGATGGAAAAGAACGACAGCGATGGGCCAGCCACATCCAAGTCCGCCACGGATCCCAGCTGCTCTTCCCTCCCACGAACCACTGCCAAGAAATAAACAAGAAGGCAACTGCATTATGAGTTTATTACTTTTGTGTTGTTGTTTTTTCTAAAAAATAAGAAGGCAAGAAAGAGAGACGGGGGAAAATATTACATCCAGAGAAAAGGAGAGACCAGGTTGTCACCCTACCACAATTGCCCAAGGGCAGACCAACAGCTGTCCTGGCGTCTTTCGCACCCACCCCACAAAGCAGCCAAGAACGCATAGTAAAAGTATGTTTTCCAAGCACTGGCCTGCCCTCCGGCGTATGCTCCCAGAGATCGACAACCTAGGGGAGAGCAAAAGCGTATCTACATAGGCGTCTCTTCTGCCGATTAGGTTTCAACCATCTCTTGAGAAAAGGGGAACGCTGGATTCAAAATAGCCCTTTTTATTCCTTAGCCCCTCGATGTGGGAGACAGATTGGATCAGGGTGGGGTACACATTCCCATCCTCCCCGACAGTGCATGAAAAGATCTCCCAAAAAAGTTCCAACTCCCTTCCCATCCCTCCGGCGCACAGGTGCGCTCTGTGTGTGTTTGTGTGTGTGTGTGTACGTACATACATGTGCATATGCGGGACAGGGATTGTCCAATGTTTCACCATCACCCCCTTCCGCCCCGAGTCCTTCTCCAGATTTCACACGGAGAAATTGCAGAACATGACCATTAGTTAATTAAAAAAAAAATTAGTTTAAAAAAATAAAACATTTCTTCCTTTAAAAAACAAAAAGCCAAAAGAAAAAAAAAGCGAAGTGCTTTTTAGTGTGGTTTCTTTTCCTTCCATCGGCTCTGCCACATCCCAGTTGGAGGAGAGAGGGAGAGATCTGGAAGATGCCCGCCTCTCTTTCCCCCAAATCCTATACCTCAGGGCTTGCTCCCACCTCCAAATCTCACAGGACCGTGAGCTCTTCTTCGGTAAGAGGAGGGCTGAGGCTGGATCCGGTCGGCGGGTACCCATTGCTGACCCCGCCATCGAGTTCTTCTTGCAGGTAGCGGCCAATCTCTTGACGCAAAGCAAGGGCCTCCAGGTTGCACTCTTCTTCTAGCTGGGCTGCCAACTGGGGAGCAGAAGTTGTGGAGGGAACAAGGATTACAAACAGGAACTAGAACCATAGCGCTAATCTCTCATGCAAGCAAAATGATGCTCCAAATTCTGCAACATAGACTCTTCAAAATTGTGCAGATCTTCAAAATTCTTTGTGTATGGAAATGAAATGTTAAAACTGGACTGGCTCCCTCCACAAAGAATTTTGCATTGGAATTGACATTCTCATGCACCAATGGTTTATACAGGTCTGTCCCTGGTTTTCGACTCCGACAAATGCATCTCAGGAAGTAGGCTCAAGTCTCCGAAAACTCATGCCACCAACTTCTTTCATTCAATGTGAAGTCGTAGGCTTTCATGGCCGGCATCCATAGTTTTTGTGGGTTTTTCGGGCTGTGTGGCCATGTTCTAGAAGAGTTTCTTTCTGGCTAGCATCTTCAGAGAAAATGCTACTCTATAGACTAACATGGCTATAATTTTGCTTTACTCCTGCATGGCTTAAGAGGGTTGAATTAGATGACCCTCGGGATCCCTTCCAGCTCTAGGATTATATGAGTCTAAGATGAGCCAGGATGCTCCCAGAAGCTTTTGTGGCACTTACCCGTGGCTCTTCCTCCTCGATCATTTGCAATATCCCCTGGTGCCCTGCCAGTAGCTTTTCCTGGCGCCGTTTCTGAGCCTCCTCAAGCTTTAGGACAGAGAGAAGGAAGAAGAGAACTAAACACAGGGACAGGCAATCTGTGCCCTTCCAGATGTTGTACACAAAACCCATCATCCCTCATTACTGGTTTCACGAGCAACTAGTGCTGAAGGGTATTGCAATCATTTTTTAAAAAAGAAGGATTACAGTGGGCCCTTGCCATCAGCTGGGGTTTGGTTCCAGGATCCTCCGTGGACACCAAAATCCGTAGATGCTCAACTCCCATTAAATACAATGGCATAATAAAATGGTGTCCCTTATATCAAATGGCAAGATCAAGGTTTGCTTTTTGGAATTTATATATTTCTTTGAATATTTGTATGCCGTGGATCCTTGGATAATGGACATTGTTTTTAGAATATGTGACGATACAACAGAATGGACACTCACCCTACGGATGGAGTTAACGGATTCAGTGATGTGCCTCCTGTTTATCTCCGTCAGCTCCCTGCGGGGTGGAAAAAAGCCTTTCCAAGTAAGCAGAAAGCCTCCTATTTCTGCCTCCCTCCCACAACCCAGTACAGGGGACTCTGGCTATAGAAAAGCAGGTATTTCGCACTCAAGATCCAGACCAGAATGCATCCGTACAGCTTAGGCCAGCTATCTCAGTCCATTTCCCCAGTTCATAGTTCAACCAGCTTTTGGGATAAACTGGGACTTGTTCTCCTCTCCCTTCTTAGGATGCCACCATTTCACAGAACAAGGCATTTCTCCCCCATACCCACATGCGTTTTGCGACACGATGCCATTTCCACTTTTCATTTTTGCCTTTTTCAGTCATTTCGGAGGGGACTTGAGAAGGGTGGGGAAGAGGAAAACTGCTGGATTTAGTGACAGCTTTGGCACATTTATGACTTGCAGCCAAAAATAATGGTGGCGGTGAAAAAATGAAATTTTTGCTGATGGCTCATGGAGGAGTCCCGGGCACAAGAGCCACCAAAAAAGAGTCCAGGGTGACATGCAGCCCACTGAATATGCTTTCCCCACATCTCTTTTAGCACATGGATGGACACTGTCTGGATCTTTCGATATTTTGGACTCCAACTCCCAGCAGAGTTGCCTTAGCCATCAGCATCTATGGCGAGCAATGCTGGGAGCTGCAATCCCACAACATCAGGAGGCCAGAGGCATCCAACTCTGCCTTAGGATAATAGACTCTGACTCTTAGGATAATGGGCTCTCGATCTCTGCACCGATCTTGTAGCCAGGTTGAAGAGCAATGCCTCTCCGTTGCTCTTTGTCCATACGTTTCTGACTTACAGAAACCCCAAAGTGAGCCTATCACGGGGTTTTCTTGGCAAGATTTGTTCAGAGTGGCTTTGCCATTGCCCTCCTCCGAGGCTGAGAGAGTGTGACTTGCCCAAGGTGGGTTTCCATGGATGAAGCGGGATTCGAACCCTGGTCTCCCAGTGTCCTAGCCCAACGCTCAACCAAGTAATGAGCATTCATTGTGGTTGAGGCGGTGTCTCAAAACCCCTCCAGGTAACTCTGTGAAATTGGTTGCTGATTTTTTCCTCCCACTTTGGCTTTAAAAAACACCTCTCTTGCTGTACTCCTAAGGCTTTCCGGTGTGTGTGTGTCTGTGTGTGTGTGTTTCCAAGCTACTTTTCTTTTATTAGCAAAAAAGCAGCCTAGAAGAGGTTTAGAGAAAGAAATCCAGCCATTGCCCTGACGCCACTCACACATCCTTTTTGTTCCTCTCCCGGGATTTGGCTTCGGTGATGCTGTTGTGCCGCTTCCGATCCAAGATTTTCTGAAGTTCTTTCTTCTCTCTAAGGAAAGATGGAGAAAGAGGCTGGGGCTCAGCGGCAGAGGACACACGTCCAGCATGCAAAAGGTCTTGGGCTCAATTCCCAGCATCTTCAGCTAGCCATGAGGAAGATGCTGCCATGCTCCCAGTCAGTGCAGACCAAGGACTGGCAACCAGCAAAGGTCTCCATTTCTTTCTTAAACCAGAGATAAGTAGATGGTCACTTCTCATTTCCCCCAAAGATTATCAGGAAGAAAACAGTATGTAGAGAGATCTTGTAGCACCTTTGAGACTAACTGAAAGAAAGAAGTTGGCAGCAGGAGCGCTCTTAAACTTAAGCCTACTTCTTCAGATGCATTTGGAAGAAGTGCATCTGAGGAAGGAGACTTAAGTCTCCGAAAGCTCATGCTGCCAACTTCTTTCTTTCAGGTAGTCTCAAAGGTGCTACAAGATCTCTCTACATACTGTTTTCATCTCTACGGATTCAGAGATCACTCTACATATTGATTCTGAATTTAGTCTCCAAGGTGCTACAAGATCTCTACATACCAATTCTACAGACTAACACGGCTATATCTTTGATTATTATTATTATTATTATTATTAACTGAAAGAAAGAAGTTGGCAGCAGGAGCTTTCCTAGACTTAAGTCTCCTTCCTCAGATGCATTTAGTCTCAAAGGTGTTACAAAATCTCTATAGCTTTGAATTCTATTATTATTATTATTATTATTATTAGCCGAAAGAAAGAAGTTAGCAGCATTAGCTTTCGGAGACTAAAGTCTCCTTCCTCAGATGCATTTAGTCTCAAAGGTCCTACAAGATCTCTATCTTTTAATTCTATTGTTGTTGTTATTAATATTATTATTATTAACTGAAAGAAAGAAGTTAGCAGCATGAGCTTTTGGAGACTTAAGTCTTCTTCCTCAGATGCACTTCTTCCAAATGCATCTGAAGGAGTAGGTTTAAGTCTAGGAACGCTCCTGCTGCCAACTTCTTTCTTTCCATGATTTGATGATTCGATGATGATGATGAGGATGATGATGATGATTACAGTGTTTGCTAGGGCTTGGCATCTCTCAGGCAGGAGGTTTGGGGAAGAAAACATGGGGTTAGTGAATGCATAATCCCATGCATACGGGATTCTAGCCTGTGCCGACATAAGGGCGAAATCATTCCTTTTCCTCCTATTCCCCCAGATGACAATACTCACTTCTCATTTGTGTCTTTCAGCTTCTTCAGCTGGGCAGCCTGGCAGTCGCGGGCAATCTCTCTCAAACGCTGCTGGGCCTGAGGGGAAGGCGAGATAAATTAGAATAGAAATGAGATATCCTTCCAAAGTAGGACTCGGAAAGCGATTTTGCTGGATTCTCATTCCCATATAGCGATACCCATGGTGCAGTTTCTGAGATGGGGGACGACAGATTACATCTTGCTTTGAAAGTCTGAGAGTTTGCAAGGTGTGTAATATATATATGTGTGTGTGTGTGTGTGTGTGTGTAGGAAATATATATATTGTGGAGGAAATATATATATATTGGATGCAATATATATATATATATATATATATATATAATAGATATATAGATATATATTTGTGGAGGAAAGGATGCATGTAAAACAAAGCATGTTTACAAAACAGACACTGATATACTTGATGCAATGTAAAATGCTTACAAATGTGGGGTTTTGTGGGGATTTTTGGGGGGAGGGGAATTAAATCGCACCTAAAACACACACACACACACACACACACAAATGTAGGGAGAACCACTCCTATCAACTTAAGACACTGGTGATAGATTGTGCCATGGCACTTTTGTGCCCGCTTTCCTTCCCAACAGCTGCAGTAGAGGTTAGCAAAGTGTCCCCTTTGGAAGGCCACCTGCCTTTTAGGACTTTTAAAACAGACAGTCTTTAAAGAATGGGCCGGGGATTTTGTACTGTTTTAATTGAATTGTTTTTCAGCGTTTTAATACTAGAATGTAGAGAGATCGTGTAGCACCTTTGAGACTCATTGGTTAGTCTCAAAGGTGCGACAAGATCTCTCTCTACAGGTATTCTGCAGACTAACATGGTTGCATCGTTGTGTTTTGATACTGCTTAATTCTTCTTTTTAAATGTTCACCTGTATACGTTTTTAATTGTATTTTTTTTTAAAAAAACCTGTAAGCCGCTTTGAGTTCCAATGCTGGAAAAAAGTGGGATATGAATAAATATCATCATGATCATCATAGGATACCTGGTGCAGGTGCTCTCGCTTGCAGTCCCTCTCTAGTTGGTGCTGAGCCTCCCGTAGTTGCAATAGCCCTTGCATTTGCCACTCTTGCAGGTCCAGCTTCCGCCGGGTCCCATCTTGCTCTTGCCCTCCTTGCCTCATGGCTTCCAGCGAACTCTGAGACCTACGGAAGAGGAAAGTCAAAAAGGAATCACTGAGACATGCAAAGGCAGGTTGAGGGAAGGCCAGAGAGCAGCGACTCCTGCTCCAGAGGAAAGGCAAATATGGTGCAACATCAACAGGGTTAAGGGCTCATGACGTAAGATTTCTGATCCCTTCTTCCCAGATTTATTTCTTTATTTTATTAATTCAAATACAGTGGTCCCTTCCCATTCACCGGGATTAGGGGCACAGGACCCCCATGAAAGTGGGGAAAATGCAAATTAAAAAAACACTATTTTTTTTTAACCTGAGAGAACAACTCTCTAGCGATCTCTAGTTTCTCCAAGGAAATTCTATGGGTCAAGATCTGCCAGATGTTGGCCATGAAATGGTGCTGAAGGATTCACAAATGCCTAGAGAACTGTTCTCCCTAGGTATCCCTCCAGTGTGATTTTTGGCAGAGCTTGACAATAGAGTCATGCTGGAGGACCTAGAGATTTCTAGAGAGAACATATTTGCGATGAATCAGACATAAATATAATCCATGAATAATCAAAAAACCGCAAAAGTCAAAGCCGCAAAGGTGGAGGGCCAATTGTACAGTTGGACCTCTGTATCCACGGATTCTTTATCCACCGATTCAAGCACCCATGGCTTGAAAATATCCCAAAAAGAAGTATAAATTCCAAATAGCAAACCTTGATTTTGTCACTTTATATAAGGGACACCCTTTTACTACGCTACTGGATGTAATGAGGCTTGAGCATCCATGGATTTTGATATCCATGGGGGAATTCTGGAACCAAACCCCAGCGGATAACAAGGACCCACTGTATTTATATCTTGTCCTCTATCTGAAGATCTCAGACCTTTTGGACAATATCTTCTACCATTCAGAATTAGGCCAAGCCATGACTGTGCTAGCTGGGGATGATGGGAGCTGCACACCAAGGTGCCCAAACCACTTCCCTACAGAGGCAGCAATGTTGCTTCAGCTGCAGCACATGCACATGTGAATGTGTCGTGTCTTTCTGCATGGCAGGGGGTCAGACTGGATGACCACTGAGGTTCCTCCCAGTTCTATGATTCTATGAGCCAGATGCTCACCCCTCTCTGCTACGGAGCCGGCTCCTTTCTGCCAGGGCAAACTGGGCATTCTGCTTCTTGTTGAGGCTGCAGATCTTCTTCATGTGTTTCCTCCGGAGCTCCTTCAGTTCCCGGTATTGCTTCTTCAGCAGTTTCACAAAGGCCTTTTGCTGCCGCAGCTCCTCAACAGACTGAGGGGAGATCTCTGGCAAAATAAGAGCGGCATAAAAATTTAGAAGGGGGCAAAAGCCAAACGGGAAGGAGAAAGAAAGAAAGAAAGAAGACCAGAAAGATTTTACAAACTATGTCCTCCCATAAGGTCATAAGGACTAGGAATTTAATTAGAACCAGAACATGGGAAAATCACTACAAGTTCCACAATGGCTAGTTGGGGGATTCTGGGAGCTGCAGTCCAAAATTTAGCTTACCCAGGCTCAGAATAAAACAAGGCCAATACAAGCCAGAAAATAGACGCTACTACAACAAAAGTGCAGACCCTCAGAATACAGGATCCCACGCTTCCACTATGCCATCACCAAAGAGTCAAGCAAAGCTCTGCTCGCACCGGCTGCATCCGCACAGCAGAAATAATTCACTTTAATGGCCATGGCTCAGAATTCTAGGAAGTGTTGTTTTGTGAGATGGTTAGCCTTCTCTATCAGACAGCTCCGGTGCCACAAGAAACTACGATCCCCAGGATTCCACAGCATGGAGCCATGGCACTTAAAGTGGTGTCAAACTGGATTATTTCTGCAGTGCGGATGCAGCTACAGCAAGACAGTATTTCTTAGCCTTCAGCTCAGCTTTAAATGGACCTTCCACAATGCTTTATGATGCTGATACAAAACTGTCCCAACTTACCTGCCAGGATGCTGGCGATGAGATCGTCCCTCTGCACTACAGATTGAAGAGAAGGAGGAAAACGACAAGAGAGAATTAACCAGAATTAAATGCGTGTGTGTGTCTGTGTGTGACATCTTGCCATCTCTTTACAAATTTATGCTTAAAACTGAAGTCCAGGTAAAGATGGGGCACCACATGCCCACGAAACAACCCAATCTCCCCAGGTAAAAAGATGTCCAGGAGGACTGTGCCAAACATCAGAGAAGAGAAGGAAAGCAGACTGGAGTCTCTTGGCCTTTAGGATGCACAACAAAGAAGAAAAAATATAGTGGCAATAAATCAAGCAATTCCAATTTTGCATGCAATGGAATAACAGCTGGAGGAAAAAGGGAAGAAGGACCACAGTTTAGTGGTAGAACTCGCACCCTTGCTGCCTTTGTGTGCCTTCAAGTCGTTTCTGACCCATGGTGACCCTAAGGCTACTCTATCCTGGGGTTTCCTTGGCAAGATTTGTTTAGAGGAGGTTTGCCATTGCCTTCCCCTGAGGCTGAGAGTGTGTGACTTGCCCAAGGTCACCCAGTGGGTTTACATGGCCAAGATAGGAATCGAACCCTCGTCTCCAGAGTCGTAATCCAACACTCAAACTATAATACCACGTAGCAGCTTGAATTCCTGGTTCCTGCAGATCAAAAAAAGGGACCAGGTTTGTGCTGATGGGAAAAAAGTTTCTCTGGGACCCTAGGCAGGTAGAATAGGCTGGAATAGACTAGACGGATGTTGCCTTCTAATCTGGGGTGCCTTGGCGGTGGGGCTGTGCTTGAGCTGAAAAGGGCTGAGATGGAGTGCACAGTCCTCTCAGGTTCGCCAAGCTCTAAAAGGGACAACAAGTCCAGGACACCCCTGTCGGGTTTGAAAACATGGAAAAGTTACTCTCTTAGACTCCACTTCCCAGCTGGCATGGCCCCAACTGGCCTACTGGTGGGAGATTCTGGAGTCCAAGAAAGTAGAATCATAGAATCATAGAGCTGGAAGAGACCCTCAAGGGCCATCCAGTCCAACCCTGTGCCATAAAGGAACTCTCCATCAAAGCACCATCCAGCCTCTGTTTAAAGACCTCCAAAGAAGGAGACTCCATCACTCTCCAAAGGAGTGATCCACTCTCAAACAGCTCTTACTGTCAGGAAGTTCTTCCTAATGTTTAGGTGGAATCTCTTTTTCTGGCGCTTGCGTCCGTTGCTCCGTGTCCCAGTCTCTGGAGCAGCAGAAAACAAGCTTGCTCCATCCTCAACGTGACTTTCCTTCAAATACTTAAACAGGGCTATTGTGTCATCTCTTAACTTTCTCTTCCCCTGGCTAAACATACCCAGCTCCCTAAGTCGCTCCTCATAGGGCATGGTTTCCAGTGACTCCTCCACAGCTCTGTTTATGAGGATATACAAGCGAGAGACAGGCAGAGTGCTGTGGTTCCAGGTAATGGCATCGCTAGCTAGGGTGTCACCCAGGAAAGGTGCACATTGGTCCTCCATTCTTCTCGCCAAGGAGAAAGACCGGTGATGATCAGCCGGGAAGGGTACATGTTTGCCCATTTTGCACCGAAAGGGGAAGAGGACTCAACCGGGTGTCACCCAGTGCAGTCCGCACCCCCTTAGTGGTGCCACTGGTTCCAGGCGACAGGGTGAACTCCACATACCCAGCCCTGTCTGGCTTCCCCTTTGGTACCTACCTTGACTGGGCACCACACTGGGGCTCCGTGTCGGGGAGAGCAAGGCAGGCGGTGGCTTATGGGCCTCTTCGGAGGGTCCAGTGGTCGCGTTGGAGGAGCTTCTCGAGAGTGACTCCCGTGGCTTCTCCGCATTCTCCCGCTGGCATGGTTGGGCAGGGATTAATGGAGAAAGTGTATGGATATTAATTGTATGGGATTGAATTTGAATTGTAAGTCGCCTTGATAATAATAATAATAATAATAATAATAATAATAATAATAATAATAATAAAATTTATTTGTATCCCGCCCTTTGGGAAACCCAATCCGGGCGGCTCACAACAATAAAATCATACATAAACCCAAAAACATTCCCTCCCCCCCCTTAAAACGGTATTAAATCAGTAAAAATTAAAATCACAATCAGAGAGCTTAAAAACATAATACAAAGGCATAACATTGGCCCATAGCAATATTCTTCATTTCATCAGTGAATAGCCTCGAGGCGGGATATAAATAAAATTTTATTATTATTTGTTATATAGAAATTTTATTATTATTTATTATTATATAGAAAGGCAGGCAGAGAGAGCCCAACTCACCACTTCCCATCACTCTCCCCCTCCATTATTGCCCATTTAGAATCATAGAAGAGACCCCAAGGACCATCCGGTCCAACCCCATTCTGTCATGCAGGAACTCTCAATCAAAGCATCCCCGACAGATGGCCATCCAGCCTCTGTTTAAAGACCTCCCTCTCTCTGTGGGTTCCTACCCACGAATCTCCCGTACCCTCGCCATATGCCACAGTGGCTCTCACCTCACTTTCGCCTATCAGAGCTGCAAGCTGTTTGGCCCGCTGGTCCATTAGGTTGACATGTCTGATGGGGTTGATCAATGCCTCTGCATAATCTGAGAGCAAATGAAAACCGTGCACAAACCTTAATGCACAAAGGAGCTCATTTTCCTTGGTTGTGTGGACAGTATTAGTGCAGTGTTTCTCGCTATTTGGTCTTCCAGTTGCTTTGGACCTCAGCTCCCACAGTCCTGCCTCTTCTGGGACTGAAGTCCAAAACATCTGGAGGATGAAAGGCTCTTTACTCCAATACTAGATTGCAACCATGGGAGACTCAAATTCAAATCTTCCTTTCAGGAATCATTCTCACTGTATGCCATTCATCCAATCGCACACTCTGGCTAGCCCATCTTACAAAGTTATTATGAACTTAATTTTGGGTTGTTGTTTTATTTCAGGCTATGTGGCCATGTTCTGGAAGAATTTATCCCTGATGTTTCACCTGCATCTGTGGCTGGCATCTCAGCCACAGATGCAGGTGAAACATCAGGGATAAATTCTTCCAGGACACAGTCGCATAGCCCGAAAACCCCACAAAAAACTATGGATGCCAGCCATGAAAGCCTTCGGCTTCACATTATTTTGAACCAGGTTGTGAGCTCTACACAAGAAAAGTAGGACAAAATTCAAATTTATACCCGGACTTTCCTTAAATCGAGCTCAACGTGGAATAAAAGTGAGGCACCAGGTCTCCAACATTTACACGAACCTTTCCAACTCAGCAACGAGTTGGACTACACATTCCATCATTCCCAGTCAGCAAAGTCACTGTCTCTATATAGCTTCATTTGGCTGTAGTGCTCTCCGCACTTAGCACCATTTGGTATTAGGAACGATGGCTAAAATGAGTCCTACTGTTTTGGATAAAGCATGCTCTGGTTACCAGAAGGCAGGGCAGTGGGCTCAGCCTATTTCCTCTGCATCATCATCATCATCATCATCATCATCATCATCATCATCTACTTATATCCCCTCTTTCTCCCAATATAGAGACTCAAGGTGGCAAACAGCGAATTTAAAACAATCCAATTTAAAAACAGTACAAAAGCATTAAAATGTATAAATGTAAAATGTAAAAAAAAAACCACAATGTTAAAGTTAAAAGAGTTATGGGTTAAAATGTAACATGTGTTTAAAAACTCTATACAAGCTTGTGCAAACACCAAGTTGGGATGCCAAATGAAGCTTGCTTTTCCAGCTATGCCATTATTAAGTCTGATCCAGTTTCTTAGGCTTTTATGCCACCTACACCCGGGATGGGAATTATGCAGCCCTTCGGATGCTACTGGACTACAATTCCCATCATTCCTAGCCAGTGTCTCTAATGCTGAGGGTTAATGGGAGTTGCAACACATTTTCCCACTCTGATCTACACCTTTCAGGAAAAACCTCCCCGCTATCCTACCCAAGCCGGCAATTACTTTGGTGATCGTCTGGGATGTAGTCATAGGCTTCTGTGTAGACCAGCAAAGCTGGGAGACATAGTGGCAGGTTGCTCTCGCTGCGCAGACAAATGTAGTGGTACCCTGTGGGGAAGGAGGAAAGAAACATATAAAATGTACATCAAGAAAGAAGGGTTAATGTACCTTGAAAAGATGGCGTAGGCACTAGCAAGTGCCAATACACTCAACCCTCCACATCTGTGGCTTTGACTTTTGCGGATTTAATTATTTGCAGATTTGATTAATATGTTCCCTCTAGGAATCTCTAGGTCAATGATTCCCAAACTTTGGTTCTCTGGGTGTTTTGAACTTCAGTTCCTAGAAGCCCTAGCCAGCTTGGCCAACAGACAGGAATTCTGGGAGCTGAAACCACTCAAACCACTACTCAACACATGACTGTTAGTAGATCTCAATAAATTGAATACTATGCTTGTGTGTCTCTGTGTGTGAGGTCTTTAAACAGAGGCTGGATGGCCATTTGTCAGGAATGCTTTGATTTTGAGTTCCTGCATGGCAGAATGGGGTTGGACTGGATGGCCCTTGGGGTCTCTTCCAACTCCATGATTCTATGTATACAGGTGCATGCATACACATATAATAATTCCCCAATTTCTATGTATCAATACACCTGCCTTCCTCCTAGTCTCCAGAGTCCTAGTCCAATGCTCAAACCACTACGCCACACACCGGCTCTCGCTTCCGATGTAGCTATGTCCCTCATCCCTCATTTGCCAGATTATACAGAATGCAGAGGCAGAGTGAAAAGATATGGCCGCAAAGAACCAGTCATACCTGGTGTTCTATTTCTTTGCAAAGTAGAAATGTATACAAGATAGGAACTATACTTTCCATGATAAATCAGCTCGGCATGCAATGGTGGAACACAGTGGAAAACAAGAGACAAATCCACAAAATCGGAGGGGCATAAGACGATACCTATGCTCACCTGAACGGATAGCAGAAACCGGCAGTATCCGGTGCCCCACAAATTTGCCTCCTTCTTCAAAGACGGCGATACGCAGTGAAGCGAGTGTAGGAAGCACCACCTGGAGACAAAGAGCACAGATGCACAAAATCCACGGATGTGCAATTTATATATATTTTTAAACACAGTAAGCCCTTGGTATCTGCTGGGGTTTGGTTCCAGGACTCTGGATAACAAAATTCATGGTGTCCCCTTACATAAAATGGCAAAATTGGATGGCGTCTTCCTGCACAGCAGGGGGTTGGACTGGATGGCCCTTGTGATCTCTTCCAATTCTATATGTTTCTATATGTTTGAGTTCTGCAGTGAGAGGAAAATGCATCCAGCACCTGCTCGGAGGTACTTTGTTTTGGTGAATCTAGAACCCAAATGTAAAGCTGAGTCTTAAATTCAACAGGAAACGTATTAGAGCTTGTCGTATTTCAAGAGCCGTGGCCTTGAGAACAACCTCCATTTACAGAGTCTCACCTTGTGGAACACAAAAGGCTCTTCGTCCCAGACGGGGTTGAAAGAATTGCCTTGCGATGGCCGTGTCCGAAATTTCCGCTTGGTGTCCACTGGCAGACCAAACATGTCCACTTCAACGTAGATGCCCACCCGTTTGTCCGACAGGAACTGTCCTGAGATTATCTGGGGAAGGAACAACAATCAAGATGGGGCCAAGATTTATTTTAACATGGCAGAAGGTTCCAGGTTTAGTACCACCTGTTAAAATGCCAATGCCTTTGTTATCCGTCTACCAGTAACTGGCATGCTTATATGAACAGCAATAGTTTAGTGAATGCTCAGAGTTCATGATAATATTCTCAGTTGCTATATTTTCTGTATTTAATTAATTTCCTTTGACTCACTCACTCCAGGATCCTACCCCCAACCACTTATATATCTTATATATCTCATATTCAGAGTAATTTCAGAATTATTCTGAAACTGTTCATGCTTTTAATGAAGTGTGTTATAATCTATGGCTATCTGAGCTGTAAGAAATGCTAGACCTAAATCCAAATGCTAGTCCCAACTAGAGTAGATCCATTAAATTTATCGGATTATGAAACTGTTGATTTACTGTTCAGGAGTTTATATAGCTCTTGTTTGGATTTATACCTCACTCCTTAAAGTGCCACACCATCCTTTCTTGCGAGACCAATCTAACTACCAATCTGGAAACTGGCATCACGCTTATAATTAGGAGAGTTTTGAGAAGTTACTTTTTTGAACTACAGTTTCCAAGAACCACCCGCATTAGGTGCTGGTAGAGCAGTTCTGAAAGTGGAGTCGTAGTCCTCTTCTCTCCCCAAAATCCTCAAACCCAAACTCTTCCAAGCTCTGACAACTCCCCAGCAATAATAAGTCAAGAAATCCCTCCTAGGCCCCAATGGTATTTCTTTGGTCCCTCTGTCCCTGTCCGGCTCACACCTTCACTTTGACAGTGTTGGCCACAATCCCATCAATAATATCTTCAGTGAAGGGGTCAAACAGCTTGTCTTGGCGCCGCATGAACTCTGGCTTGAGCAGATATCCACTCCGGCGGTTGTATTCAAAGATACCCAGGTTCAGCTGCATCGCCAAGTCTGGGTGAAAGAAAACATCCGCAAGTGTTGGCAGTTCACAGATGGCGAAACCTCCTTCCCTCAACTCCATACTCCATTCCTTCCTTGCAGAGGAAAGAAATTCTACTTGCAGAGGCACGTGTCTGTGGTTAGGTTCCTCCCATCTTAATTTAAAGGAGCCAAGAAGGCTGGCGTACAAGCTCTATGGTTGGCATACAGCTTTGATTGACTAAATCAAAACCCATCCCAACCACCACGTTTGACAACCCTTGTTTGGGGTTGTAAGTATTTCTACACTGTACCTCAAAGAGATGGAAAGACTGCTTCTCCTTTAGGCATATAAAGACTAAGTACGTTGCTAGCTCTCTCTCTGTTAGTGAGCAGAAGGGTAAAAAATAATAACACGGTACTCACCAAGAGACTGGAAATTAAGTGCCACCATCTGGCAGCCAGCGTTCCAGAAGACCTGAGGCATATAGTTGGAGGAATCCACCCGTGTCCCTTTGGGATATATCCGGCTAAGTTGTTTCTTGTTGTATCTATGCAATGGACATTGGTCAAGGCAATAATGGCAGCAACGTAGGCACTACTACAACTCCTCTGGCGGTTTCTTTTTCGGCAATGATGATCAACATTCACAATCTACTGTTGGTATTCCATAAGCCTTCTCATGTTTCCCACAAGCCACACAATCCCTTGTCTCATAAATATGATGACACATAAAAACTGAAACTTCAGCATTTTGATAGATGACCATCAACGTCTCCTTAAGAACTGCTAATGAAGGAAAATCCACTAGTCCAATAATGAAGGAGAGACTGAGGCAGTCTTCTCCATTGCTGAACTGCTCCTACTACTAGGAACTTCTTCCTAATGTTCAGCTGAAATCTTTTTTCTTCTAACATAAACTTGTTAGTTTGGGTCTGAACCAAGGAGCAACAGAGAGCAAATCCGTTCTATCATCTATGTCAGTGGTTCCCAAACTTTGGTCCTCCAGATGTTTGAGACTTCATTTCCTAGAAGCCCTAGCCACCTTGGCCAACAGTCAAGAATTCTGGGAGATAAAATCCAAAACCTCTGGAGTACCAAAGTTTGGGAACCACTGATGTGATAGCCCTTCAGACATTTGAAGATGGCCATCATACCACCTCTGAATCCTCTCTTTTTCCTGGCTGAATATAAACAATTCAAATCCTTCCCCACAACTCTGTCTTCAGGCTTCTCACTATCTTTGTCTGCAGAAGCTGAAGTTACTTTTGGGGACTTTTTTGTCAGATTTCTCCTTAAGCAGCTGAGCTGAGAACTGGACACAGTACTCCAGATAGAGGCTGCACGTTATCTACAAAATCTAACGTTTCCCAGATTGAGAGTTGCTTTTTTCAAAGCCAGATTTAACATTCTCCCATCTGCATTACTTTAAAGCAGATTCAGTAAAGTTCCCATAACTGAGCGCACTTGTCCATGAGGAGAAGCTAGAAGTAGAATCTATTTCACAGGTACTGTTAGGCTGTAAATTTTATGAGGATACCAGGTCAATTTATATTGCACATTTGGAAGAAAAATGACCGGGGCATCCAATTAATTTCTACACGAAATACCTACTTCGGGATCTAAACCCCTATATTACATGTAGAGTTGCTAAATTTTCTGTGGCTGCCCAAAGTTGAACAGAAAGGCGTCATTCCTTCTCACATCCCCAGCTCCGTCAAGTCTCCCATGTTGGGACTCTGACACCAGGAACTACAAACTTATCTCATCCAAGTCTTGCAGCACAGATGCCATACCCATAAGCCAACCCAGGCCAGCAATGTTCTCCTCACCCTCAACTCCCAAGTTCAACAACAAAGAGGATACTCCACAAACTCCATGGGACTGTTGGTGAGCTGCTCCAGACCTTTGGTCTCCACAAATGAAGACATCTCATAGGATTTGTTGCGTTCTTAGGAGGAAGAAAGAACATGACAAGTCTTCAGGGTCTCTCATTCAAGGTTGCCCTTCACGGCCCCCCTCTCACTTCACAATTTTCACATGGTGGTGGTGCTTCTTTCCTTAATCCTTATCCAAGTGGATGAATAAAACATGCATTGACTGTATTCTGAGCTACCTTTTGACCCATGAGGATTCCAATGTTTTGAGAGTTACTAATGGGGTTAGGTTTTGCTTCACACAGCTTGTATTTTCTTAACCCATTGTGTATTGCCATTGCCATTGTTTTTGGGATTTTATCTGTATCTGATTGTTTTAATCTGTAAGCCGCCCGGATTGGACTACCAATGGGCGGGGTACAAATAAATGTTATTATTATTATTATTATTATTATTATTATTATTATTATGCCTCCCTCCCTGCACCAAAGAAGGCCAACTATTGACCAACAGAGGCATTAATCAACCCATGGAGTCTATGGGATTTGCCCACAGAATCCGAGGGATTTGCTCCCCATCCTCACTCACTGCTGGCCACCTCGAAGGATTTGAACTTGACAGGCTCAATGTAGTTCACCAACGTGGACATCTCTTCCGTGGCATTGACCTCACTGCTCGCAGTGCCCTGTCAATTCACAGAAAGTGGGGTGTGAGATGCTGAGATGATCCATGACTGGCATTAAAGCAAAAACAGCAGAAGAATTAAACAGATGATCATGGTTTTGTTTTGGAGTTTTTTAAGAAGAACTAAAACTATTATAGTAAACACTGGCGGAAAATATGAGCAAAAGTTAATTATTTGCACTTAATTTATTTGTTATACCTATAGCCGTTCCTCCCTATAGTGAGCTCAAGTGGGTGTACATAGGTCCTCTACTCCCCAATTGATCCTTCTAACATCCCCATGAGAGAGAGAGAGAGAGAAGGTTCTCCAGTGATAGTTTTTTGTGGGTTTTTCGGGCTGTGTGGCCATGTTCTAGAAGAGTTTCTGACGTTTCGCCAGCATCTGTGGCTGGTTCTCCAGTGACTTTCATAGCTCACTGAGTCTTGAACCTGGTTCCGCCAACTCCCAGTTTAACGGTCTAACTCTAACCACTATAGCATATTGGCCTGCAAACAGAGGATGTTCAGAGCAGCTCTATTCTTCTGTCCCACCATTTAATCTGGTTAGATTGGCAGGAATATGGAAGAGGGCAGGTGAGAGGAAAGGCAGTGATGCCCATCTGTGCAGCAAAGTTGTTAATCACGTCAGCAATAGCCTTGCTTAAACATTTGAAGGGATATCATAGTATGGATGGAGCAAGCTTGTTTTCTGCTGCTCCAGAGAACAGGACATGGAGCAATGGATGCAAGCTATAGGAAAAGAGATTCCATCTAAACAGTAAGAAGAAATTCCTAATAGTAAAAGTGGTTTGACAGTGGAAGCACTTCCTGGAGAGTGGTGGAGTCTCCTTTGGAGGTCTTTAAACAGAGACTAGATGGCCATCTGTCGGGGATGCTTTAATTGAGAGTTCCTGCATGGCAGAATGGGGTTGGACTGGATAGCCCTTGGGATCTCTTCCAACGCTATGATTCTATGAATCTACAAATGAAGATCCCATGGTTGGTTTCACTCTCAGTGGTTTTGTTCTCCTTTTAAGCTTACTATTTTTAACTCCTATACCACCTTGAAAACTACTGGTTAAAAGGTTTTACAGAAGGGCTTTTAATTAAAAAATAAAATAAAATTGCACATCCTCAGAAGATATGCTAGATGTTTCCTCGTTTGGAATGCCAGGATTCTCTTTCATCTGTGAATGTATGTACAGACAAGGAAGTTTTGACACAGGGACAATTCCTCAAATGACGTCTGAGGTGGCACATCCCTATCTAGATACATGTGGGGAAACAGATCGATCAATAATGTTATGGGGAAGAGATGTCGGGAACATGATGTGCTTTCGGAGTCAGAAGGCTCCCTGGTCTTTCATCAAGTTAATTTCAACCCCGACGGCCTGCTTTAAATACTGGATGTGTGCCCTGGGGTCTTATAAGTAAAAACTGGTCCCCCATTTACACACACCTCATCTGTTGTTGGCTTTTTGGGATCTTGCTGCTCCTCCTCCTCTTCGCTCTCAGCTTCACGATCTACGCGATGGAGAAAAGAAAAAAAGGTTGGTGGAAACCCAAGGCCAAACATTTTTTTTAAAGTTTATTGATTAAAATTTAAAATACACATTCATTCAATACATGATCAATACCTAATATTACGCGTTGAACGCTTATTGCTAAAAGATCTTGCTATAACACATATCGTTCAAATATATCTAAACATTTCTAGATAAAAAGAGATATCTTAGTTTAACTCTGTATTTTACCAATTATACTATTATAATTCCTTCTACACCATTACATTCTCATACATTCCAGCCTTTATCCATCTTTATCCTGAATCCTTTCCTTTCTCCTTTCCCTCCTTTCCTATACTCTTCCCTATCTCTTTACCGTCCCCCTTCGTTCTTCCTTCTTGGTCTAAATTGTCTTCACTTTTGAAGAAACATTTGAAGGAGAAGGGAAAACCATTCTTAAAACTCAACTTCTGTTGCTGTTGCTCAAACTAGATTTCTAACCAGAATGCCCAAGATTTTTGTGAGAAAGGAAGAAAACACATTCAAAGTGATTAAAAGTTTGGGCTGGAATTCATAAAGCATGGCTTATGACGGAGTGAGGAACTTGTGGTCCTGCAGATGTTGTTGAACTGAAAAGCCCATCATCCCTCAACAGTGACTATGTTGGTTTGATCTGACGCAAGTTGCAATCCAACAATATCTGAAGGGTCCAAGTTGCCCACCCTTGGTTTAATAAGACACGAGAAAAAAAAAAGAGTCATACACTCCTCCAAATCCTTTTAACTCTCTCCGCTTTTGTTTTGCATGGACTCTGGTAGAAAAATCCTTGCTTGAATTAAACCAGAGTTTGCTGTTACAACCCAGCTGGGAAATCCAGACAGAAGAATGGTTAACAAACTGGAAAATTAAGCCAACACAGCATAGTGTCTGTGTGTGCATTTGCATTCGATCGCTCCTACACCTGTTCTAGGAACTATGAATGTCTAACCTGAATCATTAATATCCCAGCGTAGATTTCTACTGCAGCACCAGACCAAGATGGCCAGAAGACACAGAAGAATCAGAGAATCAGAGCTGGAAGGGGCTCAACAGCTTTTTTTCCACAGCTCCAGAGAATAGGATCCAGAGCAATGGGTTCAAACTACAGGAAAAGAGATTCCACTTCAACATTAGGAAGAACCTCCTGACAGTAAGAGCTGTTTGACAATGGAGTACGCTGTCTCAGAAGGTGGTAGTGTCTCCTTCTTTGGAGGCTTTTAAACAGAGACTGGATGGTCATCTGTCAGGGATGCTTTGATTGTGTCTTCCTGCATGGCAAAAGTTTGGACTGGATAGCCCTTGGGATCTCTTCCAACCCTATGATACTATGATTCTAGACCATCACTCAATGCAGAAAGTCCAGCTACAACCTCCCCAGCCGGTAACTGTCCAGCCTCTTTTTGAAGATGTCTAGAGAAAGAGACCCTACAACCTCTCCAAGTAATTGTTTCCGTAGACAAACCATTCTTACGGTCAAGAAGTTCCTTCCAATGTTCAATCGAAATCTACCCTTCTGTAAATTAAAACCATTAGACGTGGTCCTTCCCTCCGGAGCAACAGGGAACAGGCCTGCCCTCTCCTCTCTGTGATAGCCCTTGAGATATTTAATGAGTGCCATCATGTCTTCTTCTCACCAGGCTGAACATGCCCAACTCCTTCAACCCAACTCTGTTAAGATATTCTGTATGAAAATTATTTATTTTATTTTCCAGGATTTATATCCTGCCTTTCTCCCACAGTGGGGAAAATTATGAAATGTTGCCCAGCGTAAGCACAAGGGTTGCCTCTGATTCTCTTCTCACCGCGATGAGAATAACCTTCTTATCCCTGAGAAACTCACCGATCGATTTGCGAGGTTCGCCCAGCTTTGACACTCTGTCAGAGGACTTCTCCTCACCGTTGGTCATGGCGGGCGAAAGGACTTCGGATTGATCTCCAAAAGGAGAGCCTGTGTGTTGAGGCAGAGAGAGATGGTGAGGGAAAATGACCTGACATGCAAAAGTTTAAAGGTCAGTAAAAGAGAAATCTTTCCAAAAGATGCGGTTGGAAACTGAGGACAGAAATCTTCATTTCCTCATTTACTGTTAACGTTATGTGCCTTCAAGATGACTCCAACTTATGGCAACTCTACCTTAGGATTTTCCTGGCAAGATTTATTCAGAAGGGGTTTCCCATTGCCTTCCTCTAAGGCAAAGAGAGTGAGACTTGTCTCGTGGGTTTCTGTGGTTGTGTGGAGATCTTAACTCTGGTCTGGAGTCTTGAACCAACACTCAAAGCATTGCACCACATTAGCTCTCTACTTTTCTCAAACTTTCCATCTATTACCACCAGAAGTGGGGATACGACAGTGATGCATACCTGAGTCAATTGAGTTGGACTTAAGTCAGACTTAAGTCATTTCAATGGTTTGACTTGGACAAAATGACACACTGACTCAACTTTTCTAACTCCTTAATTTCTATTAAAGTTGGCCCCCCGGACTTAAGACTCGACTTGAAACTATCTTGCAAGGACTTGATCTCTACTTGAGACTTGATGGTAGAGATGTAAGACTTGGACTAAAATACTTGAATACATCATGGGGATATGGCCTCCAATCTCATCTCTCTCTCTAATCTAAAAAACAAGTGCCTGAATAGCAACTTCCAGCATCCCTTAATATTAGCTATACTGCTTAGGGCTCCATTTATCCTAGGCGTATATATACCATCACCCAAGTATGCAATGCAGGCCAAGACGGATGCTCTTCAATTGGAAAAATTGAAACAAAATGAGTCTGGGAATTAGTATGTAGGGAGATCTTGTAGCACCTTTGAGATTCACTGAAATAAAGAGGTTGGCAGTATGAGCTTTCCTAGACTTCACTCTGGATGCATGTGCATCTGAGAAAGTAGACTGAAGTCTACGAAAGCTCATGCTGCCAACTTCTTTCTTTCAATGAGTCTCAAAGGTGGTACAAGATCTCTCTACATAGTGATTCTGCAGACTAACATGGCTATATCTTTGAATCCTACAAGTCTGAGAATTGGCATACCTAGTGCAGGGGAGCCTGGCTCACCAACCCCAGAGGAATCGCTATATGTACTGGGCATCTGCTCCAGGACCCGCTTTCGTACGCTGCCCTCGGAGACCTTGCTGTGTGTCCTCCGCTTTTTGTTTTTCACCAGAATCCGGCCCAGCAACTCCTGAGGGCTTGGCAAGGCTACGCCAGGTTGTAGCTGGAAGTGGGGAAAGGAAGACGGAAAAGCACATCGAGCATAGTATCAGGACAAGAAACTAGAGGACCTTTCTTCACAGACTTCATAGACTGGTGCCCTCAAAGCTATCCGATTCTGCTCTCCATCTACCCATTCCTCCCTTTAGACTTTGTATACTTGTATACTTGAAGCAGGGGATGTTGGGACCTCTTCGTGTTTTCCACTGCAGCTCCCATAAACCCAGATAGGGCTTTCTGGGAGTTGAGGACCAAAATCTTTGCAGGGGCAAAGGCTTCCCACTCTCACTGCACAGCATTTAGAGCAGTGACTTATGGGGAGAGCGTGTAGCACCTTTGAAACTAACTGAAAAAAAGAAGTTGGCAGCATGAGCTTTCCGAGACTTCAATCTCCTTCCTCAGATGCATTTAGTAGACTGAAGTCTACGAAAGCTCATGCTGCCAACTTCTTTCTTTCAGTTAGTCTCAAAGGTGCTACAAGATCGCTCTACATACAGATTGTACAGACTAACACGGCTATATCTTTGGATTCAGTTACTTCTGGGGACTATGATTCTCCAAACCTTAATGCAGGTAGTGGGGAGGAACTTCACCGTGTTGCTGTTATTATTTGATTTTGAGTTCTTTGCTCGAGTACTTTAACTTTCACTGTGCTTTTTCCCAAATGACTTGAAGGCCTACATAGATAGCTCTCTCTTTTACAACCTGTTCCTAAGAACATTATCCTCACAACAACCCTATGAGACAAGTCAAACTAAGGGAGAAAGGCAGACAAACTAGCCAGAAGTCACCCAGTGAGTTTTGTGACTCGGTGGGGACCAGAACCTGATCTCTCAAATCTTAGTCCAAGCCACTACACTACACTGGCTATTCCACTCCATCGGAAATCCCAGACTCTTGCTGATCTACTGCAAGTCACCCACCAGTAAGTAGATCAAGCTAGTGAATATATGGACCTCCAAATATTGTGAAATACAACTCCCACAATCTCTTTATGCTGGCTATGCTGGTTGGGGTTGAAAAGAATTCCAGGCCAAACTATCTAGTGGGACAAAGCTTTCCCAAACCTTCAATAGATCCTGCCCTACCTTCTTGTCCATCCCTAATGTACAGTACTGTGTATACTGGTACATCTCTACACCTAAATATCTAACAAGTTTGATTAAATCTGGATTATATCAATGCCCATCACACTCCACCTCTCCCCATAAGTTATTATCCCGCTATCCATCTCACTTCCAAGATATACTGAACATTTTTCAAAGGGATCGATACATAGAGCATCCCACCCCCCAAAATGTAAATATCTAACATGTCTGATTAAGTCTGGATTAAATCAATGCCCTCAACACTCCCCCTTTCCCCAAATATTATTATTCCACTATCAATCTCATTTCCAGGACATACTGGATATTTTTCAAAGGGATCGATACATAGAGCATCCTCAAAAAATGTAAGTATCTAACAAGTTTGATTAAGTCTGGATTACATCAATGCCCACCATGCTTCTCCTCTCCCCAAATGTTATTATTCCCCTGTCAATCTCACTTCCAGGACTTACTGGATATTTTTCAAAGGGGTCGATGAGTAGAGCGTCCCCAAAAATGTTCCGGCAATACTCTGCCATCTTGGCTTGTTGCTTTGCCCTAAGAAAACCCAGAAGAAACATAACCCATGATGCAGCTGTCTCCAGATCAGAGGGCACTTTGAGGGGAATAGGGATGAAAGCAGGGTTCAGTGTCAGCCCTGGGACTTCCAAGAGCTACTCACGAGTCAACGTGGTTCTCAAATGAAAGAATAACGGGGAAGGGTGACGTCTTGAAAGCACTTTCAGCAATGGCCTCGATGACTTCCTGCAACAGAGCGAACCAGGAATATGAGGATTACAGGATCAAAAGGCATTTGAGTTGAAGAAGAAGTCATTCAGGAAAAAGAATAGACTTACTGAGTGACCTTGGGCAAGTCACACACTCTCAGCCTCCAGGGAAGGCAATGCCAAACCTCCGCTGCACAAATCTTGCCAAGAAAACCTCATGATAGTGTTGCCTTCGGGTCGCCATAAGTCGGAAACGACTTGAAGGCGCACAACACGCACATAGGACTGCATGAAGATTTCTTACCATGATGGCAACATGTTTTAGAGGAACCGTACCCTATAACCAAGAGCTATGAACTGAAAAGAAGTTAACAGATATCAACTGGGAACTGGGTATATATTCATTTTATTACATATATATATATATATATATATATATCGTCAGGCATTTTTCTCAACAAGTTGGGGGCTCTCTTCCACCTCACTTTATCTCACAGCAACAACAATGTCAAGCTGGGAGCGAGTCACGGGCTCAAAGTCATTCAGTGAGTTTTGCCGTTCAATGGGATATTTGAATCCAGATATCTCCCAACTCTTCATCCAACATTTGAGACACATATTTCCACTCCCATAAGGATTCTCAGTGTTCAGAGATTGTCTCTCCTTCTCCCCCAGTTTGAAAGGATCATAGAATCATAGAGCTAGAAGAGACCATCCAGTCCAACCCTCTGCCATGCAGGAACTCAAAATCAAAGCACCTTAGACAGATGGCCATCCGGCCTCTGTTTAAAGACCTCCAAAGAAGAAGACTCCGCCACTTTCCCAGGGAGTGTCTTCCATCCTTAAACCAGCTCTTACTGTCAGGAGGTTCCTCCTAATGTTGAGCTGGAATCTCTTTTCAATGTCTGGATGCATAAAGGTGACCAATGCCAAACTGTCTTTCACTAGCCTCAAAAGAGGAGAGGTGCTTTCTTCAGGAAGGATCCTTCCTAGCTATGGCTTAAGATTTGGGGTATTTTCCCCTCCTTGCTTGAGGAGAAAACACCCGTGCCCAGGGTGGCCAGATGTCCTCCTTTTCCAAATGCCCAGGAGGAATTCCAAAACGTCCTCCTTTTTGGCCATGACTAAGAAGCATGAATTTACATTTATATGAGTGTTTTTAGCTTTTATTTGGTCATGTCGCCCATTCTGCGGTGCCTTGCCCCCCTTTGCGGCGAGGACATCTGGTTATTATTATTATAAAATTTTATTTATATCCCGCCTTTAGCCAAGACTATCAAGGCGGGTTACAGTTTAAAAATACAATCCCGTACAATACAAAAAAAAGAACATATCACCCCGTGCCAGTTATTTTGCTGGTACTGAAGAATCCTGGCCTTAAGGCAGCACCCTCAATGGGCCTCTCTAAACTGGAAAAAAATAGGTCAGGCATGCCAAGAATTTACAGGTTGAATCTCCTAGTGCAAGGTGCAATGTTGACAAAACAGGTCTCCTCCTGGGCAAAAATGATGGAAACCATGCACAGGAGAGACTTAGGGAGCTGGGTATGTTTAGCCTGCAGAAGAGAAGGTGAAGAGGTGATATGATAGCCCTCTTTAAATATTTGAAGGGAGGTCATATGGAGGATGGAGCAAGCTTGTTTTCTGCTGCTCCAGAGAATAGGACGCAATGGAGCATTGGATGCAAGCAACAGGAAAAGAGATTCCACCTCAACATTAGGAGGAGCTTCCTGACAGTAAGAGCTGTTTGACAGTGGAAGACGTTGCCTTAGAGAGCCTCCTTCTTTGGAACTGAATCTCCTTCTTTGCAGGTTCTTAAACAGAGGTTGGATGGCCATCTGTCGGTGGTGCTTTGATTCTGTGTTCCTACATGGCAGAATGGGGTTGGGTTGGGTTGGGTTGAGTTGGGTTGAGTTGGATAGCCCTTGAGGTCTCTTCCAACTCTACGATTCTATGATTCTATGAAAAATGTTCAGCCATGCTACCCTCTAGAGTAGGGGTAGGCAACCTTTCCCCTTTAAGGGCCGAGGGACTTCAGCTCCCAGAAGCCTCAGCCATGTTGGCCAATAGTCCCATGTTGGCCAATAGCTCCTGGGATTCTGGGAGCTGAAGTCCCTTGGCCCTTAAAGGGGAAAGGTTGCCTACCCATGCTCTAAAGTCTGCCCCATCAAGAGAGATGGCAAGTCCCAGATACCTTGAAGGGGATTTCTGTCGTCATTGTGAATCCATGCGTGATGAAGGGCTCCTCATCTTGAGGACGTCCCTTCCAGCAGTCAAGTTCAATACAGCGGCAACCGCTCAGTAGGACCTGGCGATACATCTCCACCGAGGAATTGCCTGTCAGCTGCCCAGCTGATGTGTGCAGAAGAAAAGACAGACAGAGAGAAAATATTAGGCATTTGAGAAAAGTGGCGGCAGCCAAGCCAGCCAGCCCACCTCCAAAAACCCCAGGAACGGAAAGAGAAAATGCAAGATCAGGAACGCTCCTACATCTGAAGAGAGAGACACGCATTCAGTGCCATACAGGGATGCGTTTCCTTCACAGCGGTCCCTTGCAAAAACAATTTTACCTCGAGTATATCGAGCCAGAAAATGTTCTCTCCAGCAACCATTCTATTCTGTTTCGGAACAAAAAGAGCAACTACACTTTTCGGCTTCTTCTTTGGCTTTGTTTCACAAACTGAGCACATGAACATTTTACGTTGCATCTCCCTGCCTTTCACAAGTGGAGGCCACAGACTGTGATTTCTTCCTTTTTTTGCCAAATATTCCTTTTTTTGCTAAATAATCATCTGGCTTTTTGTGGTGTGAAGGAAGTGGAATATCCTTCTTAGGGAGACATTTTTATGGTCCCTTCATTAGATGCCTTCCAGCATCTGGGGGAAAGCTAACCAATACTGCAGTAAGTTTCAATTGTCGTAATATTTTATTACATTCTTTGTCTTAAAGGTCTTCTATTTCTGTGTTCTTAGCTGCTTTTTAGTTCCCGCAGTGGAAAGGGAAGAGGAAGGCAGTTTTTAAAGTAAATTAAAGCAAAAGATTTGCAATGGAGATATGAAAACGACTTTGTGTCTAGATACCAATCATCCATACTCAGCATTATTTCCAGCATGAAGCAAAGAAGACATGTGAAGCAGTCATTCGCGGAGCACCTTTCTTTGCCACAAAAGCACTTTTCTTTCTTATTTATTACATTGGAGCCTGGGGAAGGTAATCCCATCACTATGGAATGAAGTGCACTTTCATAAAGAATACATTTCTTTATTATGGTCATAGACCAGCACAAGTAAAAAAGTACACTATAAAAGGAAGCAGGTTAAAATATATGTAAAATCATCACTTCAGGTGGCATGGTCTCAATGCAGCTAGACAAGTTTAATATTGGTGCTCCACCAAAATCACTGGCTGCATCCACACTGCAGGAATAATCCAATGTGACACCGATTTCAATGCCATGGCTCAATGCTATAGAATATGGGGAATTGTAGTTTTCTAAGACATTTAGCCTTCTCTGCCAGACAGCACTGGTGCTACAACAAACTACAATTCCCAGGAATTCTATAGCATTGAGCCATGGCAGTTAAAGCGATGTCAAACTGGATTATTTCTGCAGTGCCTATCAAGCCATTGTCTGCCTTATTTTAACCACTGCTGCACAAAATCTGCCTACATTATATGTTATGTTAAAATTGGTATCTGAGAGCACTAGCGATGTATAGGGGAAAAACACCTTGATATTGGCACGAATATGGAACTTGATTTCTTTTATTTATATACCAGCTTTCTCTCAAAACTGGGACTCAAGCCAGCTGACAACAAGATTTAGTAAGAACTCTGCACCTTACAAATCTTTCCGTCAGTCTCCAAACCACAAGGGCTGCAGTAGCTTAAAACTTCATTTGGGCATTTAGAAATCAAGTTTAGGCATCCAAAGAAAAAGGGCACCTTGGATGGGAGGAGAGTACCACATATCCCACTTTAAACACCTTGGATGGGAGGAGAGTACTGCATATCCCACTGTAAACACCTTGGATGGGAGGGGAGTACCGCATATCCCACTTTAAACACCTTGGATGGGAGGAGAGTACCACATATCCCATTTTAAACACCTTGGATGGGAGGAGAGTACCACATATCCCACTTTAAACACCTTGGATGGGAGGAGAGTACCACATATCCCACTTTAAACACCTTGGATAGGAGGAGAATACTGCATATCCCACTTTAAACACCTTGGATGGGAGGGGAGTACCACATATCCCATTTTAAACACCTTGGATGGGAGGAGAGTACCACATATTCCACTTGCCTGGAGAAGAGAAGGTTAAGAGTTGACATGATAGCCAAGTTTAAATATTTGAAGGGATGTCATATTGGGGATGGAGCAAGCTTGTTTTCTGCTGCTCCAGAGAATAGGACATGGAGCAATGGATGCAAACTATAGGAAAAGGGACTCTATCTCAACTTAGGAAGAACTTTCTGACAATAAGAGCTGTTCAAGAGTGGAAGACGCTCCCCCAGAGAGTGGTGGAATCTCCTTCTTTGGAGGTTTTTAAACAGTCTGGATGGCCATTTGTTGGGAGTGCTGGGATGGTGTATTCCTGCATGGCAGAATGGGGTTGGACTGGATGACCCTTGTGGTTTCTTCCAACTCTATGATTCCATGATTCTAGTAAGGTAGCCATGCAACTATACCTCTTTCATTAGGTGGAGGCGATATGGAGCGTAGGGCATGCCCATGGGGGCATCTCTACCTCTCCGTCTTGCTCTTTCACATACCTGTGAGGTAGGTATTATGTGAAGAGTTAATGAAGTAGCTGCATAGGGGCTGCGTCATGTCATCACTTAAATCCAGCTTTTCGGGAGGAACGATGGCATTCTCTTCTCCTCCCAGGTAGCGTCCAAACCCTTCCATAGACATCTGGTCTGGAGAAAAGCAGAGAGGGAAAGAAAGGAAGGGGAAAGATGAGGTTTGCAAAGAGAGGCAACATGTGCAGGGGCTGGGAAAATTGCCCACCCGCCGCCCAACATGCATTTGCACCTGTAGCCTTGAGGTGCATTTTATTTATTTTATTTTATTTTATTTTCTGCCCGCCTTGCCCATTTCCCAGCCCAGGTCCCAGAGAAGGGAGGGCTCACCGCGCTGCTGGAACTGTTGGTTGGGCTCATACTTGTCGATGAGCTGGCGCACCTGTGCCCGGGTCAGCGGCGGGTACAGGATCTCATTGAGACGGGGGTCCCGTTGTTTTTGGTTGATAAACTCCATCAGCTGGTCCAGACTGAGATAAGGCTTCCCCTTGGCGCCACTGTTTTCCAAAGAGGGAAAGAAGAGCGGATGCATCCACACTGCAGAAAGGATCCGGCTTGACGCCGCTTTAACGGCCCTGCCTCAATGTTTCTGAATTCCGGGAACTGTAGTTTTGTGAGACCTTGAGCCTTCTCTGTCGAAGGGCTCTGGTGTCGCAACAAACAACAATTCCCAGAATTCCACAGCAATGAGCCAGGGCCGTTAAAGCGGTGTCAAACCCCTGATTCTGCTGCAGTTATTGTTTATTTTGTTATGGATTTAATATATTTTTAAGGGGGTGTGGGTGATATGTTCTTTTGTATTGTACGGGATTGTATTTTTAAACTGTAAGCCGCCTTGATAGCCTTGGCTAAAGGCGGGATATAAATAAATTATTATTATTATTATTATTATTATTATTATTATTATTATTATATCTTGTCTATTTGTGTTATTATTTGAAGTGTGTTTTCCAACACAACCCATAGTTTGATGGTGGAATTTGCAACCGCAAGCTGTAGTGACGATCACCAACTTGAACAGCTTTCCAAATGGATTAAGCCCATTTCATGGAAGAGGTCCAGTGTGCATGTTCCCACATTCCCGCACCCACAAAAAAAAACTGTCTTGACTCACATCTCAAGCAAGATTTTATCTATGTCTGGGCGAAGGCAGAGCTTGTTCAGGAAGCGTTCGAAGATCTCCAGGGTGAACTCCTCCGGTTTGATCGACTCACTCTAGGGAGGCAGAGAGGAACAAATAAATCAAAGATGAGCCGGAGAAGTTATTGCCGTTTATTGCAGTAGCGGGTTTGCAGAAAAGAAAGTCCCAGACAAAAATACAGATTTGGGGAGACACCTCGACCTCCTTCGGCAAGTCTAGGAACCAATCTGAGCAGGGAAGGATGCCCGCCGCTATAGCGGTGCAAAAAAAATGATTTTTGGTACCCTGCGGTCACAGAGAAAACACAGGTGGCGGCATTCTAAAAGATCGGATCATTTGTCCATTTGTGTGTGTTGTCTGCCTTCAAGTCATTTCCGACTTATGGCGACCCTACCATGGGGGTTGCCGAGGCAAGATTTGTTCAGAGGAGGTTTGCCGTTGCCTTCCCCTGAGGCTGAGAAAGTGTGACCTGCCCAAGGTCGCCCAGTGAGTTTCATGGCCGAGCTGGGAATCGAACCCTGGTCTCCAGAGTCGTAGTCTAAGAGTCAAACCGCTATGCCAAGATCGGGGCTAGTGAAATGAGAGGCCTCCATCAGAGAATTGGAGAGGGGGAAATGGGAGAAGAAAACCAATAGTAGAGGAAAACAAAGCACAGAAAAGAAGAGGAAGAAAATATACCCGGTTAAAATTCAGACCACAGGATTCCAGGGCTGTTTCCACCCTCTTTTTGTCAGCTGAAAACATTTTGAGGATGCTGCAAGCAAAGAGAGAATAAAGAGAAGGTCTCAGTGGAAACTGTAGAGCTATTCAAGGTGTGGCTCAGTCTTCCCCAACCAAGCAAGGGTGGACTACAACTCCCCGACGCCTCACTCAGAAGGAAAGAACTAGCCTCCGGGTCCCATCTGTTCATAGGACCTTCTTGGTGCATTTTTGCAAAGAGGGAAAAGGGATCCTGCAGTTCTCCCAACTGTAGCATGAAGTGGAATGGCTCAGAGAACTCTTATTATTTATCCAAAGTAATCCTTATCCTTGGAGACACAATGTAGGGAAGAATCTAAGAAGACAATTCAGGTGGAAAAGAGAAACACAAGAGGGGGAGAAAGGCAAGGGGTAGGGAGAGGCGAACTCACTTCTTGACAGGGATTCTGCCATCCTGATTGACCTGGATTTTGAGCCGGGTGTAACTAAGAAAGGAAAAAATCCAGAAAGTTAGTTATAGAGCAGCATTTGGCGATATTACCAATCCCCATGCAGTTTGGTTCGATCTATATGGTTCCCTTCTAAACAGATTTCCATAAATGATTTTGCTTTCTTGGGAAACTCTTCTTTGAGCACGCAAACCCACCAAATAGATCTCTATTCTGCCTGAATACCTCTGTGATTAAATCTTATCATCTAAAGCAGATCTCCAGTGTCTCCTATTCCTGAGATTTCACATACCTGCAATAGAAGCCTGGATAGGCATACAGTCTGGGTTTTGTTTTTCATTAGCATATCTAAAGTTATATCTATTTTTCACAATAGTCCAAGTGTTCGGAACTGCCAGTCCCTAAAGATTATTAAGGAAATGAATCTAAACTCTCTCTCTCTTTGTTTCTCTCTGTGTATGTATGTAGGCGTACATATATGTGTGTGTGTGTGTATTTATATATACGTACACACACACACACACACACACACATATATATATATATATATATGCCTATGGATGGTTGCTGTTTTACTTGTAAAGCACCATGTACACTGATAAACCTGAGTAAACAACAACAAAAATTATAATAACTGCTAAATAAAATTATGAATTGGTTGGCTGACACTGGAAACTGAGCCTCCCGTCTTTCAAACCATCTCCATTAAAAGGACTATTTTTGTTGGTTGGAATAACCAAAAGAAGCCAGCTGAGTAAACTGCATGGACCAAGGCTGCATCTGCACAGCAGAAAAAATCCAGTTTGACACCTCTTTAACCGCCATGGTTTAATGTGACAGAATTCCGGGAACTGGAGTTTGTTGCGGCATCAGAGCTGCTCTGGTGCCACAACAAACCATAATTCGCAGAATTCCATAGCACCGAACCAGGGCGGTTAAAGTGGGATCAAACTGGAACATTTCTGCAGTGCGGCTGCAGCCTAACTCACATCCAGAGACGGAAAGCCACATCCTTCCTATTTTACCCAGCAAAGTCACTTACGCTTTTTGCAGGAAGGTGTTCCGGGAAGCATTCTGAGCCAAGATGTTTGTGGCCAGTTTGAACAATTCCTCCGTCCACAACTGGAAGGAAAGACGACAGAACGGGAGTGGGAAGGGTTACCCCAGCCATTTCTTTTGTCCATGTCCATTTATGTTATGATAAATGCAATACGGTCAATTTTTTAAGTTCGGCACGGGGGTACAAAACGAAAGCACTGTCTGCTTAGGGGTGCTTTTTGTTTTAAAGAAAAAGTTTGAGGATTCTCCAAAAAAATGAGAAACCTGTACATAGAAATGCACCAAAGGCATTTGGGAGGAAGGGTGTCCAGACACACAGGCATGATATTTTTTGAGCTTAATATGTTCTGAATAAAAAAAAAAATCACTGTTGGCCAAGCTGGCTGGGGCTTCTGGGAGTTGAAGTCCCAAACACCTGGAGGACCAAAGTTTGGGACTCAGCAACGTCTGAAGGGTGCAGTCGCATCCTCCTTGGAATGAAGCTTTCCCATCCTACTTTGGTGGAGTCGATTTCTCCGCTCGACAGACTGTGATCACACCTTGGGAAATGCAGAACGATCGTATCTTTGCAGTGCCCTTCGCCGCTGTTGAGAATTGCCTTTATTTCCCTTGGGCGCTGGCAAGACGGTAACTTAATCATTTCCGGCTCTATAATTGGGTTTAATTTACAGCTTGTAGGGATAGATGCCCTTCTTTTGTTTTGCCTTTTGCTGCTGCTCTTGATTCCTGTGTTGAGGCTTGTATTTATTTATTTTTAAGTTGCCCTAGATTTTGAAAGCCATTTGATGTATAAAATTAAAAATGTACACTCAGGGAGGGGGAGTCCCTATTCTGAGATCTAGGTCTACCTAGTCTCGGAGCTTGGGAAAGTTACTTATTTTGATTGCAGCTTCCATAATCCTCCAGCCAACATGTGCTGGCCGAGACATACTGGGAACTGCTGTCCAAAAAAGGAACCTCCAGCCTTCTGGTAAGGATGTATGTCTCTTCACTAATACTAATACTAATACTAATACTAATACTAATACTAATACTAATACTATGCATCTGAGGAATCTGTTGATTTTTCATGTAGGAAGCGCTGGAACAACTTTGACTAGGCTATGGTGCAGGGATTATAACCGATCCTAATCATAGCCGTATGATAGATACCGAGCTGCTTTACAAATCATAGAATCATAGGACCTTGGAGTCGAAAGGGACCACAAGGGCCATCCAGTCCAACCCCCCTGCCATGCAGGAACTCCCAATCAAAGTTAGCTGTCAGGGATGCTTTGATTGGGAGTTCCTGCATGGCAGGGGGTTGGACTGGATGGCCCTTGTGGTCTCTTTCAACTCCAAGATCCTATGATTCTATGAGTCTATGAAAGGGACCTCAAAGGTCACCACGTCTTGCTCTGTCCACGATCTCCAGCCATAGCATCCCCACGCAGCTAGCTATCCAGACTCTTTTTGAAGACGTCCAGAGAAGGAGACGTTCTCAACCTTTCGTCCTCCAGATGTTTTGGATTTCATCTCCACTAACCGCTGCCCATGCCTACTGAGACTTCTGGTAGTTGACGTCCAAAACATCTGGAGGACCCAACGTTGAGAACCACTTTTCCAGGCAACTGATTCCATTGCTAAATCATTCTCACTGTCAAGACATTCCTTCTAATGTTCAATCCAAATCTACCCTCCTATAACTTAAAACCATTAGACTTGGTCCTACTCTCGAAGGCAGGAGAGAACAAGTCTGGACCCTTAAAGAGTGTGATCATATCATTCCTCAGTATTCTTTTTATTAGCTGAACATGCCCAGCTCCTTCAATCTCTCCTCCTATGTTTTGCTCTCCATTCCTCTTATCTTCCTCATTGCCCTTCCCTGAACTTACTCCAACTTGTCTATAGCCTTCTTAAAATGAACTGAACAGAACACAGTACTCCAGATGGAGCCTGAGAATATGAGGGGTTATTACTTCCCTCAACTTGGAAATTATGCTTCTATTAATGTCGGCTATGATGACGTTTGCCTTCCTTGCCACAGCATCACGCTGCTGGCTCAAAGACAAACATAACTCACAAAAAGCTTTATAATATCCCCCTCCTACCTTCCTATTCTGATTCCAATTAGCAACCCCATAACTGATACAATATACGTTTTTAAAACCAAAAGCCTGTACTTCAAAACCAGAGGCTGCATGTTAAATCCGGTCAGATTTGTTTCACAGTTTACAAGTTCCTTTTTCCTATATGTACTGTGTATCAAAACTTAAAGAAAATTACTTTTTTGGATGCCAGTCCCCAGAAACCTCCTGCTAACATAGCTGGGAGGTTCTGGGAGTAATAGTCTAAAAAATTAATATTTCTAACCTCTGCCATATACTCATAAAATTTAAATTTCATCACCACCCTCTCTATATTTATTTAGTGTCCCACTGATCTAACCACTCCATCAACCTAACACCTTGCTATTTAAACAGAAATGTGTTTCAATGCAACAGAAAACAAAGAATGCCAAAAAGGGGTGAAGGTATTCGGAATAAGAGTAATGGGTGAGGCATATGCATTAATATAAGCTGACCCAAAAAGAAAAGGACGAAATTGGCATCTGTCCATGCACATAATGTATGTACATAGATAAAGCAGTAAGATCTGGCTCCAATACTTTGCTATTAACCATCCTTCTAATGCAGTCTGCTGAGAGGGATGGGATGGAGAGTCTCAGTATTTTGCTGATGCACATTCAATGAAACACTCATTTTGAAAAATGAGGCATTCTTAGCTTCCCAAAACTGGTTCAGCAATATTCCCTGATCTTACCTTTGCTGTATCATCCTGGACAACCGCCATGAAGTTGAGGAAGCTGACATTGACTAAGTCAGGTCCATGAACAACTGTCAGTAGCTTCTCTTCAGGCCGTTGCTCCGGACCCCCAAAGCCAAGAATCTCCCGGATTTTGGGGTCCTGCCAAAGAAGGGATACAAAGTGATAACGGTTCAATTCAATTGGATTAAATGGACAAGTACCTTCCATGTGGTGGAACCCAAAATAGGTCCAGCGCTCTGAACCACAGCAGAAGATGCCAGCTTCAGTCGCTGGCACCTCTTATTAAAGAAAGATCTTCCTTTGCCTGAGGATCTATAACCTATGGACTTCAGATCCTAGAAGCCCCAGCCAACTTGGCCAACAGTCAGGAATTATGGGAGCTGAAGTCCAAAACATCTGGAAGAGCAAAGGCTGGGAACCAGCAGGAGAAAACAAGCTCACTCCAAAATCCACCAAACAATGATGCTTTTATCAGACCAAGCAAATGCAAAAAATATGTGTTGTAAACTCATCAGGCAAAAAATGTTTTAAAACATACAGGAGAGAGAAAGAACAAAATTAAGATGATGTTAGTCCCAAGCCTGCATTTTGTCAAGATGTGGCTGCTCTTTTATGCATCTGAGGAAGTAGATCAAAGTCTAGGAAAGGTCCTGCTGCCAACTTCTTTCCTTCAGTTCGTCTCAAAGGTGCTACAAGATCTCTCTACATACTCAGCTCAGATGGTTCTGGAGGAAAATTCTAGAAGGGAATTCAGGCATTAACATAAGCTGACCATGTGTCCAAAAAAATGACTGAAATTGGCATCTGTCCATGCACATAATCTATGTACATAGATAAAGCAGTAAGATCTGGCTCCAATACTTTGCTATTAACCATCCTTCTCATGCAGTCTGCTGAGAGGGATGGGATGGAGATTCTCAATATTTTGCTGATGCACATTCAATGAAACACTCATTTTGAAAAATCCAGGCATGAATTTCCCTCCAGAACCATCTGAACTGAGAACAGCCACATCTGGAGAAAATGCAGGCTTGGCTTGGAGCAACCATCGTAATTTTTTCTCTCTCTTCTGTATGATTTTTCACATCTCGACTGGACGAAGAAGCCGGTGAAGCTTCAAAAGCTTTGCAACCCATATGTTTTGGATTTGGTTGGCCCCATAAAAGTATCACTGTTTGGTGGATTGTGGATGTTATTGTACTTTATTGTATTATCTATGCCTGGATATGTATCTTTTACAAGAGTGCTAAAAGTGGTGCTCCGTGGAGACATGCAGGCACATGGACCACTTTTTGCCAATTTGGGAGAGCTTCCAGGAATGAAACAATTCTAGCCAATGGACACAAATGTGGTACTGGTCCTTGGCATATTGGAAAGAAAAAATTGTGGGTCCTCTCCATCCGATAGCGTAAGATGCACTGTTCTACAATGGCTTGGCTCAGAGCAAAATGGCTTCAATGTATGGCAGTGGTGCTCAGTCCCAGACATTGCAGTAGCAAGCAGCCTTACTGGAGTCACAATCCAATTCTCTAGAGCAGTGATTTCCAAACTCGTCCTCCCCTAAACTGAAACTCTCCAGATGTGCCAGACTACAACTCCCATAAGCTACAGACATCACATCCAGTAGTAAAGGATTGGGGAGTCATAGCATGGCGGAGTGGTTCAAACATTGGACTATGATGCTGGAGACCAGGGTTCGATTCCGCACTCAGCCATGAAACCCCCTTGGGCGAGTCACATACTCTCAGCCGCAGGGGAAGGCAATGACAAACCTCCTCTGAACAAATCTTGCCAAGAAAACCCCAGAATAGGGTCTCCATAAACCAGAAACGACTCAAAGGCACACAACACACACAATACAAACTCTGGAGAGCCAAAGGTTCTTCTTCGTCTGATTCAGAGGGTTGGCGTTGGATGCATTTGGATGTAACACTAAACCATGATTGAAATGTTACATAGACTCAGAAAGCTTGAAGGAACCACAAGATCCAACTAGTCCAGTGGTTCCCAAGCTTTGGTCCTCCAGATGTTTTGGACTTCAGCTCCCAGAATTCCTGACAGTCGACCCAGCTGACTGGGCCTTCTGGGAGTTGATGTGCAAAACATCTGGAGGACCAAAGTTTGGGGACCGCTGCTCTACAGCCATCTTCCTCAACACCATTCGGGTGGCAACTCCTCTGCTCTTCTGCATTTTCGGCTTCTCTTAAGGCTAAGTGACCAATGCTGTTTAGTGCCCCATCTTTTCCAGTTGGCACTATCCACCACCAGAATGTGCCCTCCCAAGTTTTGGAAATGGCATTTGGCCCGTAAGAGGAGGAAAGATCACCTTGGGGAGCTTGGCATAGCGTCCGGTCCGAGTGTCCCGAATGGAGCTGATGTCCAGAATGTCAACTTCCTGAAAGGGGAAAAAGAACAAAAAATCAAAGTGAGCCCTTCATTTCATGCCCATCATCCAGAGCCAACGTATTTTCAGCGGCTTCTTGCCCCAACACGAATCGCGAAACAGGATGATCAGGCTAGTTAGTGAGGTCTCTCGCCTTTATGGTAAAGAATTATTAATTGTAACTTTTCCACCAGATGCCATTTGTCATAGAAGGCCAGCAGCTTACTTGGGCATAATTAATATAAGGGGAAACACAACAAAACACAACACACATTTGTATGTATCTATTACATGTCACTCGAGGCCATCCATTAACACAACTTCCCCCTTCAAACTCCGGAGTCGGAACGCTACATCTAGTCTCTCTTTGTCCGTAATGGCTGTACATTTCCATTTTCTCATATGATATTTCCTTTAATTATTGCAGATGGCTCACTGCTTTTTGCAAGTACGAAAATGGTCCCCACTTAAGGATGGCGTTGTCCCGGAAGGGCCTTCTAAAGCTCTTTCGTGAAATGCCCTTTAAAAACAACAACAACAAAGACAGAAATAAAATTGCTAGCTCCTACTTACATAAGTGGCACTCTACCTCATCCTCCCTAAACTGAAACTCTCCAGATGTGCCAGACTACAACTCCCATAAGCTACAGACAGCACATCCAGTAGTAAAGGATTGGGGAGTCATAGCATGGCGGAGTGGTTCAAACATTGGACTTTGATGCTGGAGACCAGGGTTCGATTCCTCACTCAGCCATGAAACCCACTTGGTTGAGTCACATACTCTCAGCCACAGGGGAAGGCAATGACAAACCTCCTCTGAACAAATCTTGCCAAGAAAACCCCAGGATAGGGTCTCCATAAACCGGAAACGACTCAAAGGCACACAACACACACAATACAAACTCTGGAGAGCCAAAGGTTCTTCTTCGTCTGATTCAGAAGGTTGGCGTTGGATGCATTTGGATGTAACACTAAACCATGATTGAAATGTTACATAGACTCAGAAAGCTTGAAGGAACCACAAGATCCAACTAGTCCAGTGGTTCCCAAGCTTTGGTCCTCCAGATGTTTTGGACTTCAGCTCCCAGAATTCCTGACTGCTGGCCAAGCTTTCTAGGGCTTCTGGGAGTTGACGTCCCAAACACCCGGAGGACCAAAGTCTGGGAATCATTGATCCATCCCTCTGTCATGCAGGAATATGCAACCAAAATACTCCTGGGAGATGGCTCTCTAATCTCTGTTGAAAGGCCTTCAATGAAGGTGACTCCATCACCTTCCAAGCCAGTCTATTTCACTGCCAAATCCTTCTTCCAGATGTTGAGTTGGAATCTTTCTTTCTTGTAATCTGGATCTCTGGAGCAGCAGAAAACAAGCTCGCTCTGTCTTTGACGTTAGCGCTACTGAAAGTGATGCTCGGTGGACCAGATGTCATAACCGCAAAGGAGGTCAAGGCACCGCAAAATGGAGGACATTCAAGCAAAACATCGGACGTTGCAAAACAAAAACTAAAAACACCGAGGGAAAATATAAATGCATGTTTCTTAGTCCTGCTCAGAACGGAGGACATGCCTCCATTGGAATGCCTCCCGGACTGGAGGCTGAAATGTAGGATATGTCCTGGGAAAAGTGGATGTTTGGTCACTCTGGACCCATGGAGGGCCATGATCCCAGGAGAGTTTCCAGGAAAGAAATAACTGTAACCAACAGGTTAACATGTAGTGCTGATCCCTGGCATGATGGGAGGAAAAACTTGCCTGCCCCTTACATCCGGTAGCATAAGAAGCACTGTTCGACATGACATTACAAGAAAAATAACTGGCACTTATCCTGTTCCCAGCGCTCTGGCACAGACATGAGATCCGAGGAATTCATTCCCATTTTAGCCCAACTGCAACTTAGCAAACCATTCAAAGCCTTAACTGTGGTTCATCTTAATCATGATAGGGAGAAACAAGTCATGGCTGGAGAAACCATGAAATTGGTTTATTTTGCCTGACCATCTTGAAGATTAACTGGATGATGAGCAATTGATCTCAAATGGAAACACTGGCCACATTCACGCATAAGGAAAAGCTAAGCTATGGTTTGTTGAACTCTAATTCGTTGTGACGTGTGAATCCCTCATCGGCTGACAAGCCCTTGTCTGTTAACCAGCCACAAACCGCAGCAGAACTCCCAGAACGCCATAGCAATGAGCCGTAGCCATTAAAGTGGTGTCAAATTGGATTATTTCTGCAGTGCGGATGCAGCCTATGTCATAGGCCTTATGACACAGGCAAGGAATGACAAATGAGCTCGGCGTTCAGCTTTCAGCTCTGCTCCCCTTTGCTTCAATCTCTCTGGCTTGCCGGCCAAAAATTTCCCTACATAACTGCACTCCCCTGAGATCTCTTCGGCTATTTAAGTGCGACACGAAAGAAGGAAAGAGGGAAAGAAGGGAGAAAGAGAAAAACGAATGAAAGAAGGAAGGAAGGGGAAAGAGAAAGAAGGAAGGAAGAATGTAAGGAAGAAAGGGGGAAAGAGAAGAATGAAGAAAGGAAGGAAAGAAGGGGAAAGAGAAGAAGGAAGGAAGGAAGGAAGGAAGGAAGGAAGGAAGGAAGGAAGGAAGGAAGGAAGGGGGAAAGGGAAGAACGAAGGTAAGCAAGGAAAGAAGGGGGAAAGAAAAGAAGGAAGGAAGGATGTAAGGAAGGAAAGAAGGGGAAAGAGAAGAAAGAAGGAAGGAAGGAAGGAAGCAAAGAAAGAAGGAAAGAAGGGGAAAAGAGCACAAGGAAGGAAGGGGAAAGAGAAGCAGCTTGAGCTGTATACACAGCCGAGCCACTTAAGCTAACTGTTTTGCTCTGGATGTGTGCCAAATGCAAAAGAGATTTAGCCACATGGAAATTGTGTGGTAGCAAAAGGGAAGAAATGGGATTTCCCCCCTCCCCTCCATAACCAAAAAGGAAATTGCTGTTTTGGATGCGGAGGCAGAAGAGAGAAGAAGCAACACAACTGGAGATGACCAGCTTTTTTTGGGGTGTGTGTGTGTGTGTGTGTGATCTTGCTATTTGTTTCTGTTCTCAGAACTCCTATTTGAACAACCTATCCTTGAAAGGTGGAGCACAGCGGTCCTTGCACAAACAACTTGCGAGGAAAGCACAGTATTTAGGATTTCTTTTTTAAAAAATCAAGAAAAAGTCCCTGCCTTTTTCTTTACGGTAACAGAAAAAACGTAGCGGATTAAAACACCACTTCCAACATGACAAACACACTCATGCTCATGCGCATGCAAGCATAATATTTTCATTTCTGATCCATCTCTCCCCATGCGCCGAGGCAGGGAGCAACAAGAGATCAACCATTAACCACATTAATAAAAACCTGCAACAGTTTACAAGGAAAAATAAGACAAGAACGGTACACATGTTAAAACAGTCTGCATTTAAAATTAAATAGGAGTCTTTGGGAGATTATATTTACAATTTGTTCCTGGGTAAGGCATTGCTTTGTATTATACTTTTTTTGTTGTTGCTGTAAACTGTCGCTTTTAAACAACGGTAGTTAACGCTGCTGCTGCTGCTGCTGCTACGGCTGCGGGAAATAACACAAAAACCAGTAACAATGGTAATATAGAACCAAATTCTATTTACGGTACCTTTATTGGTGAGCCCAAATGCACAAAACACAGAATGCACGCTTCCGAAGCTCCACTGTTTTCTTTTATCAGGTGATGGTGTTGGAGTCAAAGCATACGTTTTGTATAGATTTTGTATAGAAAACATTCTTTGGAAGTTTTTCAACAGAGGCTGGATGGCCATCTGTCAGGAGTGCTTCGATTGTGTATTCCTGCATGGCAGAAGGGGGTTGGACTGGATGGCCCTTGGGGATCCCTTCCAACTCTAGGCTTCTTTGAGATATTGTCTCTTACTGCAGATCTCAAATGTAGGCAGAGCCCACGCCTCTCTAGGTTATTTGGGGACTTAGACAAAGGACAATACAATTTAAACTCCATTGCAACAATGAACTAACGCCTCTTGAGACCCAGAGAAATGTCCTCCATTTCAAGCACAAATAAGAAGCATGCACTCATATTTCTAGGAGTGTTTTTAGCTTTTATTTGGGCACGTCCTCAATGGAGGAATTGCAAAATGTCCTCCATATCAAGCACAAACAAGAAGCATGCATTCATATTTCTAGGAGTGTTTTCAAGCTTTTATTTGGGCACGTCCTCCATAGAGGAATTGCAAAATGTCCTCCATTTTGAGCAGGACTAAGAAGCATGGATTCATATTTCTAGGAGTGGTTTTACCTTTTACTTAGGTATGTCCTCCATGGAAGAATTGCAAAACGTCCTCCATTTCAAGCACAAACAAGAAGCATGCATTCATATTTCTAGGAGTGTTTTCAAGCTTTTATTTGGGCATATCTTCCATGGAAGAATTGCAAAATGTCCTCTATTTCAAGTGGGACTAAGAAGCATGGATTCATATTTCTAGGAGTGGTTTTAGTTTTTATTTAGGTATGTCCTCCATGGAAGAATTGCAAAATGTCCTCCATTTCAAGCGGGACTAAGAAGCATGGATTCATATTTCTAGGAGTGATTTTAGCTTTTATTTAGGTATGTCCTCCGTGGAAGAATTGCAAAACGCCCTCCATTTCGAGCAGGACTAAGAGGCGTGCATTTCTATTTCTAGGCGTGCTGTTAGCTTTCATTTGGGCAGGTCCTCCGTTTTTCTCGACTCGCCCACATTGGACGGTCCCTTGTCCTCCTTTGTGGCGAGGACGTCTAGATTGGGGTGGGGAGACGGGAAGGAAGGTGGAAAAGGTCCCTCTTTGGACCGACCTTGTTGTTTTTATTGTGCAAAGCCATGGCCAACCTTCTCTCCACTCCCTCCTTCTCTTTCCTGCTCCCTTTGGCTCTGGCCCCAGAATTCTTGCCAAACCAGCTCAACTACTCAAGGCATTGACAAGAGAGAGGAATGAACCACCCAGGCCTGCTGCATATCACTCATTCCCCGGAGGACGGAGGACGGGGTGGGCGGATGGAGAAGAAGCACGCAACCCAAGAGACAACAGTTTTGCAGGACTAGCTGCTCTGCTCCTCCGGCGTCTTCCAGCAAAGACCAGATGTCCTCACCAAAATGGAGGAGATCCCAGAAAAACGTAGGGCAGGACCAAAGAAAAGCTAACAACACTCCTTTCAAATACGCAGTCACGCTCCTTAGTCCCGCTCGAAATGGAGCGTATGTTGCCGTAGGTTGAAATGGAGGACAGGTCCTGGAAAAGGAGGATGCCTGGTCACCACTATGCATTGTGTGTACTTCTGTACAGTGGATGGAAAAGCACAGTCAGCCCTCCGCATCCACAGATTCTTTTAGCAACAAATTCAAGCATCCACAGCTTGAATCATTCATAAAAGTACACTGGGCCCTTGGTATCTGTTGGGGTTTGGTTCCAGGATCCGCCATGGATGACAAAATCCATGGATGCTCAAATACTATTAAATACAATGGCATAGTAAAATGGTGTCCCTTAGATCAAATGGCAAAATCAAGGTTTGCTTTTTTGAATTTATATATATATATTAAATACAGTGGGCCCTTGGTATCTGTTGGGATTTGGTTCCAGGATCCCCCGTGGATGCCAAAATCCATGGATGCTCAAGTCCCATTAAATACAATGCCATCGCAAAATGGTGTCCCTTAGATCAAATGGCAAAATCAAGGTTTGCTTTTGGGACTTTATACACATTTTCAAATACAGTGGGTCCTTGGTATCCGCTGGGGTTTGGTTTCAGGATCCCCTGCGGACTTGTGTGCACACATACTCAGGACGGTGGTCCCCTTTCTGCAAGGCTGTTTTCACGAAATTTTAATGATCCACATTTGAGATGCAACAACAACTGTTCCATTTGTATAAGGCTCCACCATTGCAAAATATTACAAACCACAGCCATATATTTCACTAGACAACGTGTTCACTTAAAAAACAGTGATGGGGAGAACTTTTGCAGACCAGGCAGCAGAAGGTCGGCAGCAAAACAAACGGATGTGCCCTGCCATCTCCAGCTTCTCGGCCCCTTTACAGTTCACCGTTATTGTTTTTATAAAATGACTGGACTACAGATCTTTTGGGCAGCCATAGCTTAAGAGTCATGAGTCTAGAACTGTCTGCCAGCAGGTCGCAAAGAATGTCATTGCATCTTTCTAGCCCATGATCTTTTTATATTGTCCTCTACATGAGGATCCTAGGTACGCTTTTGAAAGCAAGGGCTGGCTGGTTGCATTTGGGATAAGGAGCGCAGGAAGATGCTCCATCGATTGCTCTTCTCCCCCAGCTTCTTCCAGCAAGGACAAGGTGGCCAGATGTCCTCACCGCAAAGGAGGACAAGGTCCCGCAAAATGGAGGAGATCCAAGGAAAAGATAGGACTGGACCAAAGAACATCTAGGAAGTGTAAACTCATGCTACTTAGTCATTGGGGTTGGACTGGATGGCTCTTGTGGTCTCTTCCAATTCTATGATTTTATGATTCTATGCTCAAGATGGAAGGCATTTGGAAATTCTTCCTGGACAGAAGGTTGGAATGGAGGGCAGGTCCTGGAAAAGGAGGACGCCTGAACACCCCAAGCAAGGAGTCCTGGGGAATCCTGCTCTCCGAACCCACCAGACGGAAACCCAGATTTATTTACAGTGGCCCTTCCATTTTTGCGGACCTCAAGTCCGCATCTCTCGCCGTTCGCAGGCGGGAAACAGAAGGGTATAAAATGGGTTGTGCGCCCCCCATTCAAGCCTATGGGGCTTGAATATTTGTGGTTTTCCGTTTTCGCAGAACGGATCCCCTGCGAAAACGGAGGGGTAACTGTCTATGTTTTAGTATATTCATTTGCATCATGCTTATCCTCCAAAATTGGGACCCAAAGCGGCTCGCAGTCTATGAAACACTTACCAAAAAATACAATGGAAAAACTTGCCAAAGTGGCAATTAAAATAGAATTAAACTGTAAACAGCAGGTTGGAGGCGGCCAAGTTTGGGGTAGGATGGAAGTGGGTTTGCACAGACACACACACACACACACACACACACAAAGGCACACTCTTGACATGCCACTTTGGCCTCAAAGATAGCGGAGATGCTCAAAAGCAGGCCAAGGGTTTCCGGGCTTGGTCATCCCTCGCCAAAGATAAGCTAGCTGCCCCATTTATTCCAAAGATGTCTGTCTATAAATAAACCCGCTCCGAAAGGGAAAAGGGAGGAAAGAGAAAGAGACGGGCTGCTGAAGGCAACATGGACTCACCATACTGGGACCAGTCCAGTAAAGGAAAAAACCCTGGGGGTCAACACGGAGGGTCACCAGCGCCCGGCTTGTGGGTTCCTGGGAAGAGAGGAGAAAACAGAACAAGTCAGAGACACTCTTCGGCCAAAAAACAGAGGCGGTGGGGACTTTTTCCCCCTTCCCCTCCACCCCATCCCTCCAGATCAGAAGTGGTTTCCCATTCATTCAACAACAGAGAAAGTCCAAAATCGCGCTTTGCACACTTTTTGCAACCTGTTTACTGGAACCCCAGCAGAATAAAATTAAGGAGAAACATCTATATAATATGCCGTGTGTGTGTGTGTGTATGCATGTGTGTGTGTGTATAAATATATATATGGTGAAAAGTGCAAAAAGTGTGTGTGTGTGTGTGTGCGCGCACACACACACACACACACACTTTTTGCACTTTTTCACCATATATATATATATATATATATATACGGTATATATATATATATATATATATATATGCTTTGCACTTTTGCAGCCTGTTTGCTGAACCCCAGCAGAATAAAATTAAGATTTTTCACCATATATATATATATATATATACACACACTTTTTGCACTTTTTTGCAGCCTGTTTGCTGGACTCCCAGCACAATAAAATTAAGATTTTTCACCATATATATATATATATATATATATATATACATACACACATATACACTTTTTGCAATTTTTTGCAGCCTGTTTGCTGGACCCCCAGCAGAATAAAATTAAGATTTTTCACCATAATATACACTTTTTGCACTTTTTGCAGCCTGTTTGCTGGACCCCCAGCAAAATAAAATTAAGGTGAAAAAAATCTTTTTATATATATATATATATATATATATATATATAGGTGTGGTTTGACCAGTGCACATGCCGCCTGGGCAGAGCAACAGAACAAAAAGAAACGCCAGAAGTGCCCTGAAGCTGAACCAGACCAAAGGCTATTCAATCGCCATTCAGTGCCCACAGTGCCCAACCAGAAGCATGCCAGCTGGAGGGCACAATAGCCTTCTCCTGTGCCCACATCCTGGCAACCGCTATGCAAAGGCATTCCCTCCCACTCCCAGGACTGAAGATAACATGCAGCCATTGTGATTTAGAGCTGTCAATACCTCATCTGCCACAAATTTGTCTTATCTGGTTTTAAAACTGTGCAAGCTGGCAGACAATCCATCAATCCATCAATCAATCAATGTTGATTGATTAGCCCTTGGGCCATCTCAAAATACTCCACAACTAAATACAACCCTATATAAAAGTTAATTTTAAAAAGTAAATAAAATATAAATACAATACACAGTCGTGTATTCAATAGGTGTACATCCTATGTCTTCATCACCTCTGCAATTGACCCCGATCATCCCCACATAGGAAGATCTCGAACATATAGGTTCACTTAAATACCGAGGTGTCGTGAAAGATATTTTGGATTCATGACCACTCATAAAATGTGTTGTTCTGATATGGGTGTCCCAATGCGTTGTTCATTTGTCCAGAGGGGGGTTTCCCGAGGCCATCCTCTGAGGACGAGAGAGTGTGACTTGCCCAAGTTGGTGTTGTGTGCCTTAAAGTCAGTTCCGACTTATGGCGACCCTATCGTGAGCTTTTCTTGGCAAGTTCCTTCAAAGGGTTTGCCATTGTCATCCTCCGAGGCTGAGAGAGTGTGACTTGCCTAAGGTCGCCCAGTGGGTTTATACAATACCGAAAATCACCCAGCCGGCATAGCCACTGGCTACGAAGTCCACAGCTTAACTATACATATTGGGAAGAAATACCTCCTTTTCTCCTTTCCTGAATTTATTTGTTGGAGTGTGTGTTGTGTGCCTTCTAGTCATTTCCAGCTTATGGCAGCCCTAAAGCAAAAATCTATCCTGGGTTTTTCTTGGCCAGATTTGATTGCCTTCCTCTGAGGCTGAGAGTGTGTGACTTGCCCAAGGTCACCTATCATGGGGTTTTCTTGGCAAGATTGGTTCGGAAGAGGTTTGCCATTGCCTTCCCTTGAGGCTGAGAGTGTGTGACTTGCCAAAGGTTCACCTATCATGGGGTTTTCTTGGCAAGATTGGTTCAGAGGAGGATTGCCATTGCCTTCCCCCGAGGCTGAGAGAGTGTTACCCTCCCTCAAAGTTCTAGCATTTATGAGAGAAGGAGAAAAACTTCTCTTGATCCACTTTCTCCATCATTTTTACACAGTCTGGTTACGTTCCCACCACCTTTTTCACCAGAGGTTGCAACTTTTCGAGACCAGGGTTCGGTTCCTGGCTTGGCCACGAAGTCCACCGGGTGACCTTGGCCAAGTCACACGCTCTCAGCCTCAGGGGGGGGAAAAATACCCTTTCAATTCCCCCTTTCACAACCCCCCTTTTTCTAGCATCCGTCTGGAAACAGGGCAATTCAGATGGTGCACGCTATTCCAAATGTGGTTGTGAGTGTGTAGATTTATGCAAAGCCATTACAATCCTGGCATTTTTATGTTCAGACATATCTCAACAAGCACCTTGCATGGAAATTCCCCTTGTTGTTGGGGCTGCAGGGAGAGCTGATGTTTTTCACCAAATTATCTGCCATGGCCCCAAGAGCCCTTTCCTGGGTAGCTGGGACCCTGGCACTTTTTGTGGATTATTTGCAGCATTTCTTCCACCCCCCTCCAGAATAAACCCTTCCTGCAAAAAACCCGATGCTGTTGTTGCGTTCCTTCAAGTCAAGGCTGAGCTATGGCGACCCTACAGCAAAACCTATCATGGGGTTTTCTTGGCAAGATTTCTTCGGAGAGAGCTTCCCTTCCCTTGAGGCTGAGAGTGTGTGACTTGCCCAAGGTCACCTATCCTGGGGGTTTCTTGGAAAGATTGGTTCAGAGGAGGATTGCCATTGCCTTCCCCTGAGGCTGAGAGTGTGTAATAATAATAATAATAATAATAATAATAATAATAATAATAATAATAGAATGATGGGAGATGAAGTCCAAAACATCTGGAGAGACAACATTTGGGAACACACTGCTCTAAGGCAGTGGTTCCCAAACTCTGATCCTCCAAGTATTTTGCACTCCAGTTCCCAGAAGCCCCAGCCAGCTTGGCCCCACGGCCAGGAATTCTGGGAGCTGAAGTCCAAAACACCTGGAGGACTAAAGTTTGAGAAGCACTGCTCCAAGGCATTGTATGCATATTATGGGAAAGTGGAGGGGATGCCTTGTAAGGCAAGAATTTTTAAATGTGCAGAGACCCTGGGAAATTCTGCTTTAGTTCAAGATGGATTTTCCAAGAAGCTCGTAACACCCCTCCATGAGAGCCGGGGAGACCAGGGTTCGAATCCCGGCTCGGCCATGAAACCCGTTAGGTGACCTTGGGCAAGTCACACACTCTCAGCCTCAGGGGAAGGCAATGGCAAACCTCCTTTGAGCAAATCTTGCCAAGAAAACCCCAGGATAGGTTTGCATTAGTTGGAAACAACTTGAAGGCACACAACAACGACCCACAAGGCCACGCTCCGCAATGCAGGGCCCTTCCTTCGCCCGCCGCCCTCCGGACCCGTTATCTCTGTGGGAACATTGGACCAGAGTCATTATTCCTCCTGCCTCTTCTCCTTCTGATAAGAAAATACGTCTGCAAAAGGACAGAGTTGGGTGGAGGCAGAGTCCGGAATGGTATCTGATCCTGGAACAAAGATATTTCTCTCCCATGTTGGGAGACGTAGGGCAAAGCCCTCAAGATATACGAAGCCACTGGCCTAAAACAAACACAAACTTTTTTTTTTCGGTGTACCATCACAATCAGAAGTCAAAAGCAATGAAAGGTATCAGAAGAATGGAGTAGGATCACCCCCATAGCAAGATAATATAGGAGGAAAATGAGGCAGTGCCCCAAAAAGACTGGGCATTCATGTACACGGACATAAAAATGGTGGTGGCTGTGAGCTTTCAAGTCGTTTCCAACTTACAGTGACCCTATCATGGGATATTCTTGGCCCAATTTGTTCAGAGGTTTGCTCTTGCCTTCCCTTGAGGCTGAGAGAGTGTGACTTGACCAAGGCCACCTAGTGGGTTTCATGGGGAGCTGGGACTTGAACCCTGGTCTCCAGAGTTGTAGTCCAGCACTCAAACCATGATTGGCATTGGTGGAAGAGAACAACAAAAAGATGGAAGGTACCCAATATAAATGCTATATTATACTATTACTAACCCATAAGATGGAGGTACAGCACTTACTCTGACTCTGGAGACCAGAGTTCGATTCCCCGCTCAAGCATAAAAATCCACTGGCTGACCTTGAGCAAGTCACACTCTCTCATCCTCAGAGGATGGCCACGGCAAACCTCCTCTGAACGAACCCTTGCCACGAAAACCCCATCATAGGGTCGCCTTAGGGTCTCCCTAAGTCCAAAATGACTTGGAGGCCCACAAAAACAGCAAACCTTTGAAGGAACCAGGATACAAGAAGTCCCTTCCCCAACCTGTTTAGGCCTCACAGTTACACAATCCTCACAATTACACAAGAAACCGAGGCACCAAGAGATCTGAACTTCTTTTGAAACTGTGGGGGAAGAAGTTTACAGGATGCTCAGAGTCTGGGGAATTGGGATCAAGGGTGCATCTTCTACACGGTAGAAACAATGCAGTTCGACACCACTTTAATTCCTATGGCGCCATTCCCACCAAATCCTGGAATTTGTAGTTTTGTGAGGCTCCAGCACTCTTTGGCAGAGAAAGCAAAAAACCTTGCAAAATGACAGATCCCAGGAGTCCATAGGATGGAGCTGCAGGACTTAAAAATAGTGTCAAAACTGCATTATGTAGATGCACCCCAAGACGAGAGTTGCGGTGGTTGTTTTTGCTTCTCGTACAACTTGCACATCTGGCCCCATATGCTGATCCAACCCAAGCCAGAAACAGGATTCTCCAGGATCTCGGAGCCAATGTTGATCCCTGCACAGCTCTTTGAGAAATGTTTCCCGAGGCAAAGAAAGGGCAGGGGTCAGTTGGCAGACACCCCAGGAACATGCTTCCTCAGGCTGTGCAAATATTCCTCAGATTTCACATCCACAGGCAAGAAAGTGGAGAAGGGGGGAGAGACAGAAAAGCAAAGAAATGTACGCCTGCAATGTCTCCATCAAGCCTCCATCCTCCGATTCTCCTGCTTTCTATACACCTCTCAGACCAGATCCGGGGGCAGCCGTGTTGGCCATATCCCAAAGTACAGGATCATCCCAAATCCACAAAACAGTATCATCCCAAATCCGCAAAACAGTGATCCTTTTATTGGGCCAACCAAAATGCACATGGATACATGTTGCAAGCTTTCACAGCTCCACTGGCTTCTTTATCCAGCAAAGGTGTTGAAAATGATACAGGAGAAAGGAAGGAAGGAAGGAAGGAAGGAATATATACAATATATCTGTATGGAAATTGTAATGTTGTAAGCCGCCCCGATTGCTCTGCAGAGGGCCGGGATATAAATTATTATTATTATTATTATTATTATTATTAGGAAGGAAGGAAGGAAGGAAGGAAGGAAGGAAGGAAGGAATATAATATATCTGTATGGAAATTGTAATGTTGTAAGCCGCCCCAATTGCTCTGCAGAGGGACGGGATATGAATTATTATTATTATTATTATTATTATTATTATTATTATGGAAGGAAAGAAGGAAGGAAGGAAGGAAGGAAGGAAGGAAGGAAGGAAGGAAGGACAATGTTAGTCCTAGCCCTGCATTGGGTCAAGATGTTGTAGTGGTAGTCCTTAGTTCAGATGGTTTGGAAAGGTATTCAAGCAGGTGGACCCCTCCGCCTTCTGGCCATGGGGATACTGGGAGATCCAGTCCAAGAAATGCACTTTAAATCCCATTTGCAAATTCCTCTCAAACCAGGCCCAGATGACACCCATCGTGCCTTCAAAGCAACCTGCTCATCCATCAGCAATGAGGCCTCCAGAAGAAGAGTCCTCACCACAACCGGCCATGCATACATGCCCACAACGGATATAGGCATATCCTGAAAGAGATTTTGGGATTATAGGGACAGGGGAAGAAAAGCACTGGGTCAGGCCCAGTACTTTGAGCACAAACTTTGGAATAGGTAGATGACAAAGGTGGGACCACCTCCAACTTTTTCTTGCATCAAGAGATGCTCTGCACCAGCCCTGGAGCATCCTTTCTGCCTCCGGTCGAGCAAAACCAAATCCTCCTCCCTCCCTCAAGCTTCTCTTCTCTTGGCTTAGGGGTGGTTGCCCTTTGTCTCTCCCTCAGGGTGATCAGATGTCCTCCTTTTCCAGGACATGTCTTACAGTTCAACCTTCTGCCCGGGAGGAATTCCAAAACGTTCTCCAGTTTGCGCATGACGAGGAAGCATGCATTTCTCTTTATGTGAGTGTTGTTAGATTTTATTTGGTCATGGCCTCAATTCTCCTTGACTGACCTACATTTTGTGGGGCCTTGTCCTCCATTGGGGTGAGGACATCTGGTCACCCTGGTCTTTCCTCCCTCTCTTCCCCATTTCCTTGGATCCATAGAGAGAAGCAAAAGGGGCTCCTTCTTCTCAGTCCAACTTCTCGCTCTCTCTTTTTCCGGCCAAAGGCTCCCAATTCCTTTTTTGGGGGTTGGATGGAGCAGAAGGAAGTGAAGCCCACAAGGATGTTGTCACTTTGATTGTGAAACCCTCCCAAGCAAGACGGAAGGAGAACGAAAATGTGGTTCGGAAGGGGGAGATGGAGCAGACCATACCTCTCCCATCCGAAACCAAGAAAGCAGAAGGTGCTCCTGGGGCCGGGAATAGGAAAATCTCTTCTTCTCCAGCACAATGCATGAGCCTCACTGAAATGATTTGGGAGGGGGCCAGGGTGACCAGATATCCTAAACCACAAAGGAGGACACGGCACTGCAGAATGTAGGACATGCCAGGAAAATCTAGGGCATGACCAAATAAAAGCTAACGCCACTCACAGAAAGGTACATTCGTGCTTCTCAGCCATGCACTGTGGAATTCCTCCTGGACAGGCAGTTGTCATGGAGGTCATGTCCTGGAAAAGGAGGACGCCTGGGCACCCTGCCCCACAATCTCTGCCATGCAAGGGTGCCGGTCTCTGGGGTAGACCGCCAGCATCCCATTTAGCAGAATGAGAAAGAAGGTCCTTCCAGTGCAAACAGGACGGACGGCTCGTCGTGTTCTGGAGCAAATTTTGCAAGAGGCACGATCTTCCGAAGGTCCCACCCTACAAGACCATTAAGTACTGAGTGTAAAGTGACAGAACTGGGTCAGCATCTCTGCGTCCCATGCAGGCAATGCTCAAGCTCAAAGGTGTCTTTGCCATGTTCCCACTGTTCCCACCAACCAACTCTCTGAGACTCTGCCCATCTCCACATACCAACACGCACATGCCAACAAGGAGCATCCCAAGCCCTACAGGCACAAAGTCTTGGTTATTACCTTTAAAGCCCTACACGGTTGGGGTCCCGACTGCCTACAAGTTCACCTCCGACCATATAATCCATCCCCATACACTCAGGTCCTCTGGCGGACATTTAGTCCAGTCGGCCAGGTCTAGGTTGGCACCTGTCGGCCAGGAGGAGGTTTCCTTCAGCCGCCCCCAAACTGTAGAATGACCTGCCAAGAGCCAAAGACGCTGCCTGGATTTAAAAGAGCATTAAAATAGACCGGTCTCTTCCAGCAGGCTTGTCCAAATGAATTTTAAATTGTCAGTTTTACATGATGAATTTGAAATGTGGATCGTTTTAATATGTGTACATATTATGTGTATATCCCGAGAAGCCAAGACGACAAGACTTAGACTGTCGGACCTTGGACGCATCATGAGAAGGCATGAATCCTTGGAAAAGACAATAATGTTAGGAAAGATGGAGAGATGGAGAAAGAGAGGAAGGCCACATGTCAGGGGTAGGCAACCTTTCCCCTTTAAGGCCGAGGGACTTCAGCTCCCAGAAGCCTCAGCCATGTTGGCCAATAGTCCCATGTTGGCCAATAGCTCCTGGAATTCTGGGAGCTGAAGTCCCTCGGCCCTTAAAGGGGAAAGGTTGCCTACTCCTGTGTTAGATGGATGGACTTTGTTAAAGAGACCACGAATAAGTGTTTGCAAGAATTAAGCAAAGCAGTGGAGGACAGAGGGTCTTGGAGATGTCTCATCCATAGGGCTGCCATGGGTCAAGACCGACACGAAGGCAGTTAACAACGACAAAACATATTATGTGTAATGTTTTAATATGCGTGATCCCATTGTGGGAGAAAGGTGGGATATAAATCCTTAAAATAAATAAATCTTATTTGTCCTTTTAAACCGATGCGTGTTGGAACTGATGGGTTTTTTAAACTAAGGTTGTCTGTCTGCTGCCATTCCCAGCCTCGATCCATGGGGAGAGGTGGGTAAAAAATAAATATTATTATTATTACTATAGTGTTTCTGTGGGTCTAGCCCAGGGGTAGGCAACCTTTCCCCTTTAAAGGCCGAGGGACTTCAGCTCCCAGAAACCTCAGCCATGTTGGCCAATAGTCCCATGTTGGCCAATAGCTCCTGGGATTCTGGGAGCTGAAGTCCCTCGGCCCTTAAAGGGGAAAAGTTGCCTACCCCTGGACTCTAGCCTACCTATATCTGGCTTCAGGGTAATCCATGGAGACCACATGCTCCAAATCAGGAAAGATCTCCTTCCCACAGCACCCAGGCATTGGGATCACTCCAATATAAACCAAGCTGTTTCCTCCTCCTTTTCAAACATGTTCTGCACACATGTTGTGCATACTGAAGATGGAGCAAGTTTGTTTTCTGCAGCTCCCGAGGACAGGACTGAGAGCAAGGAATTCAAACTACCGGAAAAGAGATTCCACCTCAACATTAGGAGAAGTTTAGGGAATAAAAGCTGTTCGACAGTGCAAGACGCTGGTGGAGTCTCCTTCTCCGGAGGTTTTTAGGCCACCTGTCGGGGCTGCTTTGATTGTGAGTTCCTGCATGGCTGAATGGGGTTGGACTTTATGACCCTTGGGGGTCTCTCCCAACTCTATGATTCTATGTTACCAAGAATGCTATGTTAGCACAAAAACATTGGGAGGATCACTCTGACTTACAACCCAGGCTGTCCCCCTCTTCTTTTTCAAACATCTTGTGCACACAGGAATGCATGTGTGCACACACAAAAACATCATAACCTTAGATCAAGATTCAAACCCGTGAGAAAGCCTACGTGCTGACGTTCATAACCCACTGCACACGAGAATGCATGCCTGTACACAAAAACACTGGATCACTCTGACACACAACCCAAGCTGTTGCCCCTTCATTTCCAAACACGTTATGCACACAAGAAGGTATACACATAAACAAAGAGACCACTACCTTAGACCAACATTAAAGACCCATGGGAGAGCCTATGTGCTTGTGTTCATAACCCATTGCACACACGAATGCATGTGCATACCCAGAAACCTTGGATCACTCTGATATACAACCCAAGCTGTTTCCAAACATGTTATGCGCACAAGAATGCGCACGCATACGCGAAAGCATTGGGAGGATCACTCTGACACACAACCCAGTCTGTTTTCCCCTCTTTTCCAAACATGTTATGCACAAAGGAAAGCATGATCCTACACAAAAATACCAGATCGCTCCAACACACAACCCAAGCTATTTCTCCCCCATTTTCAGACAGGTTATGCACGCAAGAATGCATGTGTACACACAAAAACACCGCCACCTTAGATCAACATTCAAGACCCATGGGAAAGCCTATGGGCCAGAAACTAGGAGAGGGGGCAGTTGTGGGGGTCTAGCAGCCGTCCCCCCCCAAAAAAAGGAGCTGACAGAGCCTCTGCTTTTCATAACCCATGGGGAAAAAGCTGCTGAAGGTCCAAGATCTGGGGGGGGGACACACACACATACTTGCCCCCTCCTCGTGACACTACTTCTTCCGCATTGCACATCTCCAACACAGGGAGGTCAAGGGTCCAAAACGCACTGCAGAAATAATCCACTTTGAAAGCGCTTCAATGCTAGGACACTCTGGGGACTGTCATTCCGTGAGACATTGAGCCTTCTCTGTCAGAGAGCTCTGGTGCCCCAATAAACTACAAATCCCCGGACTCCCTAGCCCTGAGCCAGGGCAGTTCAAGTGGGTTTTGGACCCAAGTCATCCCATGTTGAGACGGAAGCAATGGAGGGGTAGTTTGGGGTGCTGCTCCCTAACCAGGCAAACAGATCAGGCAAGAAGCCAGGAGGTTGGAGTCCCATCATCCCCACCTTTCTCTGTGTCTTGACAGCTCAGGACAGGGCCAAGGGGTCACACTTGAGGAAGGATGGGATGGAAGAGGGCCAGGCAGAAAGTTGGAAGAAGATGTTGGGGTGCTCCATTGGAAACATGGGCATCTTTGGGGGTACGTGATGAAGGGAGTGGTAGGGTTTTTTTGGGGGTGGTGGTGGCATGACTATTTCCCTATTAAATGAAACAGAGCTTCCCTCCATCCTCCAAATCAATGCCATTCCTCCTTGGAGGAAAAATTCACAGAAGTCCAAAAGTTCCCCCAACTTTTGGCACAAGACTTCCTTGATTCTGGGATCCTGGAAACTAGGGTTCAAATCCCGGCACTGGGTGATCTTGGGCAAGTCACACTCTCTCAGCCTCAGAGGCTGGCCCTGGCCAAAAAAAAAACGAAACAAAACAAAACAAAACCCTCTGAAGAAACTTGCCAAGGAAACCCTAAGGATAGGTTCACCGCCATAGGGTTGCCAGAAGTCCGAAATGACTTGGAGGCACACCACCACAACAACAACAACACAACCTTGACTCTCATAGGCAGGGATCCCCTCTGTAAATACTCTGGGGAGGGGGAGGCAGAGATATCCCCCCCAAAAAAGTTTCCTTTAAAAAGGGACACACACACACACACACACAACATATTCTCACAAACACACACACAAGAACAGAAAGCATTGGGAAGTTTCTCAGGCATGGACTTGAGGAGTGTCTTCAGAGATAAAGGGGAAGGAAGGCCAAAGCTGCCAAAGGGGCTGAAGGGGGTGAGGAGCCCCCCCAAATTTGGGAAGATCTAGGGGGGAGTCTTTGACAAAATCCATGGGGACTGGAGGCCTTGGAGGGTTGGCAAAAAAGAGGGAGCCAAAGGAGGCAGGGCAGATGGCCTGAAGTCAACCCCCCCCTTAGTCCTTTTGTTCCCCAAAAGCAGAGCAAAACTAATGTGAAAGAAATGGATTTAGTCCCCCCCCCCCAAACACACACACAAAGGATTTCCAAGAAGGAAAAGTAGAAGATAGGATGGTCTCTGGGCTGGATTTTTTCACCCTGAAAGAGGGGGGAGGCTGCTTGGGCCAAGAGAGAGGGAAAGGGCAAGGAAGGAAAGAAAGAAAAGAAAAGAAAAGAAAAGAAAAGAAAAGAAAAGAAAAGAAAAGGAGGAGGAGGGAGGGAGGGGGAGAGGAAGGCAGGGAAGGAAGGAAGGAAAAAGAAAGAAAGAAAGGAAGAAAGAGGGTAGGAGAGACAGTAAGAAAGTGAGAAGGAAGGGAAAAGAAAGAGGGAGGGAAGGAAGGAAGGAAGATATGAGAAAAAGCAAAAAACTAAGAAGGGAGGGAGGAAAGAAAGAAAGAAGGAAGGAAAGGAAAAGAAAAGAAAGAAAGAAAGAAAGTAGGAGAGACAGTAAGAAAGGAGGGAGGGAGGGAAGATATGAGAGAAAGTAAAATACTAAGAAGGAAGGAAGGAAGAAGGAGGGAGGGAGGGAGGGAGAGAAAATAAGAAACTAAGAAGGAAGGGAGGAAAACGAAAGAGGGAGGGAAGGAAGGAAGATAGGAGATAAAGTAAGAAACTAAGAAGGAAAGAAGGAAGGAAGGAGAAAGGAAGGGACGAAGAGGGAGGGAAGGAGGGAAGAAAGAAAGAAAGGAGGGAGGGAGGGAGCGAAGGAAGGAAGGAAGGCACGTAGGAGAGAAAGTAAGAAAGAAGGGGGAAGGAAGGAAGGAAGGAAAGAAAGAAAGTGAGAAGGAAGGAAGGAAGGAAGGAAGGCACGTAGGAGAGAAAGTAAGAAAGAAGGGGGAAGGAAGGAAGGAAGGAAGGAAGGAAGGAAGGAAGGAAGGAAGGCAGGGCAAGGGCAAGTGGGTAGGAAAGGGCTGTGGGGCTGTTCGCTGCCTGCCTGCCTACCTCGTCCCACTTGATGAACTTGCTCCCTTTGAGGAGGCTCCCTGGGACGCGGAGGGGCTCCAGCTGGAGGGCATGGACCCCCGGGCCTCCCCCGGCCATCCTCGCCTCCTCGGCCCCTCGGCTGCCGGCGAAGGAGGGAAGGAGGGAAGGAGGGAAAGGAGGAAGGAGGGCGAGGCGAGGCGGGGACGGATCCCGCAGAGAGAGAGAGAGGGAGGAGGAGGAGGAGGAGGAGGAGGAGGAGGCAGGCTTAGAGAGCTCCGCTTTGGGAGGAGAGCCCAGGAGCAGAGGGAGGGGCATCTGCCCCCTGACTTCCCCTCAGGCTGAGAGAGTGTGACCTGAGGCCGAGAGAGGGGGTGTGTGTGAGAGAGAGAGAGTGCCTCTGTTGTGTGCCTCCGAGTCCCTTCCCACTCAAGGAGACCCTAAGGAGCTTCCTGGGCAAGATGGAGCTCTGCCTCTCGCCATCCCCTCAGGCTGAGAGAGTGTGACTTGCCCAAGTCCAGAGGGCTGTCTCTTGCCTCTCCCTCAGGCTGAGAGAGTGTGACTTGCCCGAGTCCAGAGGGCTGCCTCTTGCCTTCGCCTCAGGCTGAGAGAGTGTGACTTGCCCAAGTCCAGAAGGCTGCCTCTTGCCTTCCCCTGAGGCTGAGAGAGTGTGACTTGCCCAAGTTCCCAGGTGTTCTTGTGTGCCATCAAGTCCTTTCCAATTCATAGATAGATAGATAGATAGAACTAGTCAGTAAGTTTGATACATATGATTAGAGTATATCTACATGTTTATATGCCTGTTGGATTACATCGGTTTTATTATCAAACCCAGGAGCCACAGGATAAAATATAGACATTTCAATGATAAATGGGCACAATACTAGTTTTTGGCAAGATCAGGATATAGGAAAGGGAGATTTCAATAAAGAGATAACCAACCCTGAAGTGGAAGAATGTCAAAATGCAATTTAGTGACAGGGAGAAGATAACATCCCCTTCATTGATATTATTTGTCAAAAATATTATTGAGGGTAACTTATTACTTTGTGGCCCATTGCTAGATACAGAATTACTTGTGAGGAGCACATTCTGTTCCATGTTCGTGCGAAAAAGGCATTGCATGTTGCATAAATAGTAAACAATGGTTGTATATCGATAGTTGGGTCCTTGCACTATTTGCACATTGCCTTTTGCACAGGTTTGTTATAAAACTTTGTATCTTTGTTACATGTCTCATTATATTTCCCTCATTACTAGGTCTTATATTATATATATTATATTATATATATTTTATAATATATATATATATATATATATATATATATATATAATTATATAATATTATATTGTATATTATTATAAATTATATATATATATATATATATATATATATACCATAGTTTATATTGACCATTATATGCAGTATTACAAAATAGCATTACATGGATGCCAGTCTGAGACCATCTCCAGGATTGGTACTGATAGAAGATAACAATAAATAATAATAATAATAATAATAATAATATAATTTATTTATATTTCCTGCCTCTCCCTACGGATCGAAGGGATTGAAGATACACAACATAAATCCTTTATTACTATTATTAACCCTACGTTATATTATGTTGTGTGCCTTCAAGATGTTTCCGGCTTATGGCGACCCTAAGGCGAACCGATCGTAAGGTTTTCTTGGCAAGGTTTGTTCAGAGGAGGTGTGCCGTTGCCTTCCCCTGAGGCTGAGAGAGTGTGACATGAGGCTGAGAGAATGTGACAGGGTTTCATAGCTGAGCTGGGATTCGAACCCTGGTCTCCAGAGTTGCAGTCCAACACTCAAACCACTATGCCATGCTGGCTCTCTGTTAGTTGTTTACTATTTATGTATTTTGTTTTATATATTTTGAATAAAATATAATATATATATATATATTACTATATATTATTCTATATGGTGTATAATATATATATATATATATATATATCCTGTATATTATTCTATACAGTGTATATTATATATTATTATACACACTGTATATTATTATATAATATATAATAAGACATTCTTATTAATTATTAATTAAAACTTATTAATAAGACATATAGTAAGACATACTAATGATGGAAATATGAGACATGTAATAAAGATACACATATGTCATGCTATGAGCTTCTTTTCTTCCATAAAAATAATTTTAAAACATCCTGAGTTCTTATTTTAATTAACATTTATTTTATTTTATTATTGAGTTCTAGATTCTGACGATGATTGGCTATTTTATTTTATTTTATTCCATTTTTATTTATTTTATTATATTCTATTCTATGCTCTTATAATGTATTACTGTTGTTTGATTTCACTATTTTATTGTTTGTATTTTGCATATTGTATCCACTTAATTGTGTAATCCCGCCTCGATCCGTAGGGAGAGGTGGGAAATATAAATTAAAAATTATTATTATTATTATTATTATTATTATTATTATTATTTTGAAAGGATGCTGGTGATGCTGATATGGACATCTTTATAGTGGAGGGACCTCTTGAAATGGCAATGATCAGGTGTCCAAATTGGATTTACTAAATGATGTCTTTTAATGGAGCAAAAGGACCAGAGAACTGGGATTCTAGCTCTCTTAGGCTGCATCCACACTGCAGAAATAATCCAGTTTCATCCCGCTTTAACAGCCCTGGCTCAATGCTTTACACTTCCGGGAAATGTATCGTTTTGCGAGACCTTTAGCCTTCTTCTCTCTCAAAAGGCTCTGGTGTCGACGGTTCCCAGAATCCCACAGCACTGAGCCAGGGCAGTGAAACTGGGTTATTTCTGCAGTGCGGATGCAGCGCGCAGAAGCCCAGTCCGAACAAAACGAAGTTGCGTGGTTGAGAGACAACGTTGTTGGCCCTTTAAGGAGGCAGATGTTTGCCAGAACTCGGTCGCAAACATTCAGTCTCGCTCATATAGCTGGACTAAGATGAGATCTGGGAATTTCCCAGTTCCTGCTTCACAACCGTGAGAAACACAAGGCCTAGGGAGGGAAATCCGCATGCGTTTCATAGACTACAGCAAAGCATTTGATTGTATAGATCACGAAAAGCTATGGAAGACCTGGGAGTGCCAAGACATCTGATCTTCTGAGGAGGAATCTGAACTCGGGACAAGAGGCTAATGAAAGAACAGAACATGGAAAAACACAATGGTTCTCAATTGGCAAAGGGGTCAGATAAGGCTGCATCCTTTCTCTCTATCTGTTTGACTTGTATGCAGGACATATTCTAAGAAAAGCAGGCTTGGATAGAGAAGAAGGAGGAGTGAAAATAGGAGGAAGGAATATCAACAATCTGAGATATGCGGATGACACTGTAATACTAGCAGAAAGCCTCCCAGACCTGGAACACCTACTAAGGAAGATCCACGAAGAAAGTGCAAAGGCAGGCTTCATGCTGGACATAAAGAAAACAAAAATAATGACCACTGAGGACCTTTACAAGTTCAACCTAGACAATGAAGAAATAGAAATAGTAAAAGCATTCCCATACCTGGGATCAAACCTGGATAGAAATGGGGACTGCAGTCAGGAAATCAGAAGA